>CAUYTI010123030.1:0-16206 GCA_963575145.1 Galago senegalensis | reverse complement strand
TAGCCAGGTGTTGTGGCAGGCTCCTGCAGTCCCAGCTACTTGAGAGGCTGAGGCAAGAGAATCACCTAAGCCCAAGAGCTGGTTGCTGTGAGCTGTGACACCACAGCACTCTACCAAGGGCAACAAAGTGAGACTCTGTCTCTTAAAAAAAAAAAAAAAAAGATAGTGGATTAAAGAGAAATGTTTAAAAAAAAAAAAAAAGAAATTCAAGGGCCAAACTGAGTAAGGGAGACTGGTAAGACACTTTATACCACAACTGGCCTTTTTTGAGCTCTTACATAAGATTATTGTTTCCTGGAGTACATCGATAGGTGATTTCTTTTTCCACAGGAAAATGTGTGATAGCCTACTTCACCTTTACACTTGAGAAACAATTTGGCTGGGTATAAAGTCTTGACTTCAAACTCCCTCTTCAAATAGTAACTGTAAAACAGTTTCAAAACTAGAATTCTGATAAAAATGTTAGCAGTAAAACAACTGAGTAAATTTAAGACTTCTTTGCTATCTTTACATTTAGAAGATGTACCTAAGGAAGTACGGTTATAGTTTTGTATGTAAAGAAAATTTAAATACTGAGTTTTCCTATTAGTCACTAATTTTATATATGTGGAGGTTAAAACAACTCCACCCTGATAGGTCCTGTTGACTTTTGATAACCCTACCTCCAGGAATGCTTCTAAGATTTCTACTTTCAAGTGCAGTATCCATCTACCTTAACCTGCTATGAGGTGAAAGTAACTTCAGGATTACAATGTACTTACCATAAATCCTGACCTTAGGTAATTCTTGCTTTTCTTTGAGGGATCCACTTCAGTTATCTTACACCCCACCTCCCTATGGTATATAAGCCTTGGGTCTAAAGGGCTAAAGGTGTGGGAATTCACCATCTCTAATCCCGCTGCCACTTGAGACACAGCTTCTGCTCGTAAGTCCTCATTACATGTTTCTGAGAAACTGGATTTGTCAGGCTCTTTCTTTGACCTCGGTCTTTGGGGGTAGTTGTGCATATGCTTGCCACCAGAGAACAATATGCAATTAGGCACATTTGTTTCTGATTGTGTATGCTTTTTGGACTTATTTTTGTAAAACAATTTTCAAATTATTTGCTCCCTCCCCTTATGTGGTAAACATTATCTCCATTTGACAGGTGAGAAAAGAGAAAGGTTGAATGGTTGTACACATGCTCAGAAGAGTCAGTACCAGGATCAGTGCTCACAGTTTCACCTACTGAGACAGTATTTTCCAATCCACCAGGGAGCTGCTCCAAAATCAACGTAGGGGATGATGGATAGACGGTTTTCATCTACTGGCATCTGGTGCTTCTTCCACAAGGAAACAGGACTCCATATCTTTTTATTTAATTTTTAAATATGAAAAATACATACATGTTTCAAAAATAGAAATTATAGACAAAATCATATTTTAGAGAAGTTTCTATCTTCTCCATCTTACAATCACCACCCTCTGTGAGCAAGTATTAGTTAATATTTGTTTCTTTGAGAAATAAGCTAATCGGCTGAGCACAGTGACTCACAACTGTAATCCTAGGATTTTGAAGGCCAAGGCAGGAGGATCTCTTGAGCTGAGTTGTTCAAAGGCATCCTGGACAACATAGCAAGATCCTGACTTCACAAAAAATAAGAACAATTAGCTGAGTGTGGTGGTATGTGCCTGTAGACTGAGCTACACTGGAAACTGAGGTGAGAGAATTGCTTGAGCAGAGGAGTTCCAGGTGGCAATAAATTATGGTCACACCACTATGCTCCAGCCTGGGCAGTAGAGCAAGATGCTGTCTCTACAAAAATTTTAAAAAAGTAAAAAAAAGCATGAGTCCCCATAATGAAAAAAAAAGTAAAACAAGCAAGTGTGTGTGTGCATGCATGTCTTTCTTATATACAGGTCCCCACCACTTTTTTTTTTGCAGTTTTCGGCTGGGACTGTGTTTAAACCCGCCACCTCCAGCATATGGGGCCTGCACCCTACTCCCTTGAGCGACAGGCACTGCCCATGTACTTTGGTTTTTTTAAATTAACAATATTTCTAGAATCCACTCCACATTAATTCACAGAGGTCTTGATTCTGCTAAATGTCAATGTGCTTCTTCATTTTGCATCATAGGCTAATTAACCAGTCTACTGTTGAATAGAGACATTTGGGTTTCCAGACTTGCTTTTACAAATGTCTCAGCCGTAAATAACCTTGTGCATAGATTGTTTTATTTTCAGGGTCTTAGTCATTGTATTTTTTTTTTCAAATGGTCTCTGTTCTGTGGTGAAGCCCATGGTTAGGTTTTCTCACTCCAGCTTTGCTTTATAGTGTAAGTAAACTTCTTTCAGATACATGATATTAGATTTATATCAGTTTAGCCTGCAGTATTTTTGTCTTTTTTGCCATAAGTGTAGGTTCTCTTCTTTCATATATAATACATTCTAAAATTTTGTACAAAGGGTTGAATATGGAAAGTTAGATGCTCCATTTATGACTTTTTTTTTTGGCCTCAATTTGTACTACGATGATTGTAAAATTAACTTTTAAAAAATTTTTATTGTTGGGGATTCGTTGAGGGTACAAGAAACCAGGTTTCACTGACTGCATTTGTTAGGTAAAGTTCCTCTTGCAATCGTGTCTTGCCTCCCAAAGGTGTGGCACATGCCAAGACCACACTCCCCTCCCTCCTTCCCCCTCTCTGCTATTCCCTTCCCCACCCCTCCCTCCTTCTTCCTCTCTCTGCTCTCCCCTTCCCCTGCCCCCACTGTGTCATTGTCATTAACTGTCCTCATAGCAAAATTGAGTACCTAGGATTCATGCTTCTCCATCCTTGTGATGCTTTACTAATAATGTGTTCCACTTTCATCCACATTAATACAAAGGCTGTAGAGGCTCCGTTTTTTAAAATAGCTGAACAGTATGCTGTGGTACACATATACCACAGCTTGTTAATCCATTCCCGGGTTGGTGGGCATTTAGGCTGTTTCCACATTTTGGCGACTGTAAGTTGAGCTGCAGTAAACAGTCTAGTGCAAGTGTCCTTATGATAAAATTATTTTTTTCCTTCTGGGTAGATGCCCAGTAATGGGATTGCAGGATCAAATGGGAGGTCTAACTTGCGTTCTTCGAGGGTTCTCCAGACTTCCTTCCAAAAAGGTTGTGTTAGTTTGCAGTTCCCCCACCCCACCCCCCCGCCCCAGCAGTGTAAAAGTGTTCCCTTCTCTCCACATCCATGCCAGCATCTGCAGTTTTGAGATTTTTGTGATGTGGGCCATTCTTGCTGGGGGTTAGATGGTATATCAGGGTAGTTTCAATTTGCACTTCTCTAATAATTAGAGATGATGAGCATTTTTTCATGTCTGTCAGCCATTCGTCTGTCTTCTTTAGATGAGGTTCTTCTTATTCATGTCTCTTGCCCCTTGTTGGCTTTTTTCATGTGGATTAATTTGAGTTCTCTATAGATCTTAGTTATCAAGCTTGGGTCTAATTCAAAATATGCAAATATCTGTTGGCTTTGTTTGCTTTGGTTGTTGTCTTCTTAGCTGTACAGAAACTTTTCAGTTCCATTAAGTCGCATTTGTTCATTTTTGTGGTTGTTGCAATTGCTGTGGCAGTCTTCTTCCTGAAGTCTTTCCCCCAGGCCAATATCTTCTAGTGTTTTTCCTAATACTTTCTTTGAGGATTTTTATTGTTTCGTGCCTTAAATGTAAGTCCTTTATCCATCTTGAATCAAGTTTTGTGAGTGGGGAAAGGTGTGGGTCCAATTTCAGTCTTTTACATGTGGACATCCAGTTCTCCCCACACCATTGATTAAATAGGGAGTCTTTCCCCCAAGGTATGTTCTTGTTTGGTTTATCGAAGATTAGGTGGTTTTGTAAGGTATTAGTTTCATTTCCTAGTTTTCTATTCAATTCCAAATGTCTATATCTATGTCTATGTCTGTCTCTATTTTTGACCACCATGGCTTTGTAGTACAGCCTAAAATCTGGTATGGTGATGTCCCCAGCTTTGTTTTTATTTCTAAGAACTGCCTTAGCTACACGGTTTTTTGTTGTCATTGTTGTTGTTGTTTTTGTTTGTTTGTTTGTTTGGTTGGTTGGTTTCATACAAAACGCAGAATCATTTTTCCAAATCTTGAAAGTACGATGTTGGTATTCTAATAGGGATGGCATTGAATAGGTAGATTGCTTTGGGAAGTATAGACATTTTAACAATGTTGATTCTTCCCAGCCATGAGCATGGTATATTCTTCCATTTGTTAATATCTTCTGCTATTTCCTTTCTTAGGGTTTCATAGTTTTCTTTAAAGAGGTCCTTCACCTCCTTTGTTAGGTATATCCCTAGGTATTCCATTTTCTTTGAAGCTATGGGGAAGGGAGTTGTGTCCTTAATTAGCCTCTCATCCTGGCTGTTTTTGGCATACACAAAGGCAACTGATGTGTGGACACTGATTTTATACGTGGAGACAATACTGTATTTTTTGATGACTTCCAAGAGTCTTGTGGTTGAGTCTTTGGGGTTCTCTAAGTATGAGATCATATCGTCAGGGAAAAGGGAGAGTCTGACCTCCTCTGCTCCCATTTGAATGCCCTTTATTTCCTTGTCTTGCCTAATTGTATTGCCTAGAGCTTCCAGCACTATATTGAACAGTAATGGTAACAGAGGACAACCTTGTCTGGTTCCAGTTTGGAGAGGAAAAGCTTTCAGTTTTACTCCATTCAGTAAAATATTAGCTGTGAGTTTGTCATAGATAGCTTTGATCAGTTTCGGAAATGTGCCACATATGCCTATACTCTTCAGCGTTCTAATGAGAACAGGATGCTGGATTTTATCGAATGCTTTTTCTGCATCTATTGAGAGGATCATATAGTCTTTGGTTTTACTTTTGTTGATACAGTGAATAATGTTTATAGACTTGCGTATATTAAACCAGCCTTCCATCCCAGGGATGAAACCTACTTGATCATGATGTATGGTTCTTTTAATGATAAGGTGTAATCTATTGGTTAGTATTTTGTCGAGAATTGTACATCTATATTCATTAGTCAAATTGGTCTGAAATTCTCCTTTTTTAGTTGGATCTCTCCTGGTTTCGGTATCAGGGTGATGTTTGCTTCATAGAATGTGTTGGGGGAAGATTCCTTCCTCCTCAGTTTTTTGGAATGATTTCTGGAGTAAGGGAATAAACTCTTCCTTGACAGAATTTCAGTGTGAAGCCATCCGGACCAGGGCATTTGGGGGTTGGAAGATTTTTTTAATTGTTTCTTTAATCTCAGTGCTTGATTGGCCTGCTCAGGAGCTCTATGTCTTCATGGCTAAGTCTAGGGAGAGGGTGTGATTCCAAATAATCATCCATTTCCTTCACATTGTCAAATTTCAGGGCACAGAGTTTCTGGTAGTATTCAGAGATGATTGCTGTATCTCTGTGGCATCAGTTGTTATTTCCCCTTTACCATTTCTGATTGAGGTCACTCGAGATTGAACTTTTTAATTTCTCGTTAGTCTGGCCAAAGGTTTATCCATTTTATTTACTTTTTCAAAAGACCAACTCCTTGTTTCATTAATTTTCTGAATGATTCTTTTGTTATCTCTGATTTAATTTTGGATATTTATTTTTTTCTCTGTCAGAGTCTGTGTCAGATTTTTTTGTGGTATTTGGGAAATTTTCATTTATTATGTTCTGATGTATGGCTTCCATTCCCCTGTGGCATTCTTCTTCCCTTTTGGGATACTTATAATCTCGTATCTTTGAACCCTTCTTAAAGTTCCATAATTCTATCAGTGAACCTTCTGCTTTCTCTTTCTTCTTTTCTGCCTCTTTAACTATCTGAGATATCTCAAGGGCTTTACCTCTGAGATTCTTTCCTCTGTGTGTTCTAATCTATTTTTGATATTTTCTATTGCATCTTCAATTTCATTAATTGCATCAGTTCCTTTAACTCTCCTATATTCTTTATATCATTCATCTTTTATTTGATTCTGTTTTTGGATATCCTTTTTATTATTTTCCACTTTTTCAGCAGTATCCTTCATTGTTTCTATCATTTTCTTCATTGTTATCATCTGTATTCTAAATTCCATTTCTGTCACTTCTAACATTTCTTTATAGGGCACGTTCTGGTCTGCAGAAGAGCTGGAGTTCAGGTTGGCTTGCACAGACATAGTGAGGAGCTCGGGAATAGTCACACTGACAATATTGGCCACAGGTTCTGGTCCCATCACTTGCATTGGGCAGAGACTCAAAGGCAAGCAGAGGAGTGAAAAAACTTGATAGTGGAAAAAAGAAGGCTCAGTTGTGCCTTGGTTGGAAGCTCTTGGCACAGAGTCGCTGTAGGTGGCCAACTAGAAGCACAGCATCCCATGTGATTGGCAGTGGTGCATCTTTAACTTTTTCCAATTTGTCCTAAGCTGGAAGCAGGGACAGAAATTAGAGAAGCTGTAATTTGTAAATCAAATTTTGCCCATTTGGGGCTGATTGTTACCTGCTTATCATTGTTTGGCATCCTGGTTGCTATAGGTAGTAGATGGCTTCCTGGGCTGGTTCTATTTTTATATATAGTCTGGACTCTGTCCATTTGTATCTTCAGTCTCTCAGCACTTACTATTTACCAGATGCAACTTAGATTTATTTTATAGTTAGTCATTGCCTGTCTCACAGATAAAGGAAGTTGGGTGAGGTCAGGGGTCTTGTCTTGTTACTGTTATTATCTCCTGCTCCTCAAACTCTTCCAGGCACAGGGTGGATGCCCAAGAACAACAATTTGCATGAGAATAAGATGATGCCTAATCCTTCAGTTAGTTAAGTTTCAGGATGTAAATCCTTTGAAGAAGCTTCAGCTTTACTTCTTTCACTTTCTCTTTTTGGCTACCTTTTTTCTGATATTTTGGACTAGGCTAACCATCACCTGGGAAAACTTGGGGAAAGAGCCTACTTTGAGAATACTGGATTTTGGATTGAGAGGAAAACTCACATTTCTGTAGGAACCAGGAAGATAAATGAATGAACCAGTGTGGTAGGGTGGGATGAATCCAATGAAGATTCTTTTTCTCTTGAAAGATGGTCACCTCCATTCAGAACTTAATGTGATTTTTAACACACCAGAATACAGGCTTCCTATTTACATAACACACAAGTTTTCAAAAGAAGCTGGCATCCTGGAGTTTTAAGTAAATTCTCCCAATACTTAAATGTTAGTCACTAATGAAATACTATTTATTTATGGGAAGGTGGGAAGCAAAATGTGCCTGCGGCCTGCATCAGTCCTTGGGTGCCAGATGTAGTCTCTGGTCTAGCTGTCTCCTCAGATCCTCTCTGGATGTTTCTTTGGGTCTCCTTTTTCCCTGTTTTTATTTACCTTCCCCAAGATCAAGACTGGACAGATAGCCTAAGGAGAAGAAGGCCTTGGGTCCTTGAGCCCTAACCGTGAGACACTGCACACTGGGTCTCAGCATTCCAGTTGCCATCTCAGTAAATCCCTTTGTTAGGAGTCACCCTCCTGCTTTGAGGAGAGTGATTGCATGAGACGGTGTTAGCATCAGGCTAATTATAAGTGCAGTGGCAGGAGCCAGCTCCCTGATTAGAAGAGAGATTCTGAAGCCAGATGAATTAATAATGAGATGATGAGGAGAGGGAGAGACTCTGACAGCTCTCTTGTTTATGTTAAAAGAAGTTTTAGTTGCTTTTACTTTAAAAATAATTATTTTTCTAAACTTTAAATCACTGATTCTGCCTAGAGCAATTAAGCTCATTTTCCCAGAGTATGACCCTTCAGGAAAATCCTTTCCTAAGCACCGTTTATTATAGTTTGCACAGGATTATAAGGTAAGGCCATTGGGTAATACAGATTATAAAAGGAAAGAAGAAAGAGAGCAGGGAAGTTATTGGCTATTATCTTCACAGACATTGCTTTAAAGCCAAACAAAAATTATATTCAAAAAAGATTTCTTTCCTTTCTAATTTCAAGAAAACATCGAAATGTAAACCATCTAGGTTGGTATTATTTAGGAAGCTATTATCCTTGGGTAAATCTAAGTACAACAAAAAGCTAGCCAGTATTTTCAGAAGTGGAGAGAAACAGTTATAAGTTGTAGTTGTTAGGTTAGCATTTAGCCAAATTTCATGGTGGTAGCAAACGCCATATTTATTTGAAATTGCCCCAGCCCTGCTTGAGCTAATTAGAACCCACAGAGAATTACGTAGGTAATGGCAGGAATCATGGAAGTATAAATATGCAATGTAATTAGCTTCTGCTCTTTTTCTGTATGTGATGCAATCTCAGAGCTCAGGGGCTTGCAAAAGGTTTGGGACAATAGAAATCATTTATAGTCAAGCTGTTAGAGGAGTCTGTAATTATGATACAATATCTTGCCAACTTCTTGCATGCACAGAGGTAGAATGGAAAACGAGTAAATAAAACCCAGCAATTTTCTCCATTTTTCATAATTCTTTATGTCAATAACATGTTTCTATATTCTTCCCCCTTTTTTCCTCAAAGAAGGTAGAAACCCGCTTGCTTGAAAATTTTACTTACTATAGAAGGACTTCATCTCCATGGGAATAAATTTGCTATCAGTTAATTGAAAGGTTTTTGCTGTTACTGCAAATTGAAGAAAACTATTCTGCAATGCCCTCTGCCTATCACATGTAGATTTTCTTGACTCTGCTTTCTACTGTTCTAAGTTCATGCTATGAGAGATGCTTGAATTTTGTCATTTATTTCTTAATTAGTTTGGACTGTACCCAGGCTGAAGTGATCTCATGGGCATGCAACATGTATTGTTTCAATCTGATAGTCGCATTTAAAAACAAAAGTCATACAATATAAACAATAAAATTCTTCTTTATAATTTAAATATTGAATTTGTATTCACTTACAATGATATGAAATAGTAAATATTTATTAATTAATATTAAGTAGTAGATATTAAATATTAAATAGTAAACACTGATGGGCCAAGGCAGAAACTACAGTATAAAGGGGTTGTCTTGTTTTTTTAAACAAAGGGTCCCAATTTTACATTTTGGCCCAGGCCTCATAAATTGACTCTGACTGACTCTGTTCCTGGCTGCAGAAAAATGAAATTCAGAGATTCATTTACACATTCAGCAGCAACACTGACTTCGTGTATACTATAGCAGTGCCGGGTATAGGAGATGCAAAAACTAAATGTGCTTATTTGGCCTTAGAATCTGATTGTTGGAGATATACCTGAAATAAATTCTTGGAGATACTGGATCTTTGAGGATGGAATCCAAATCAGGGGGCAGAAGTGAATTCCCTTTTCATTCTTGGTTTTGGGAGTTGGAGTTAGGAGGAAGTAAGAAAGAATGCTAATTCGGATTACATCAGAGTATATGAGTATTTAAGATACTTTATTGTATTTCAATTTTTGTATATGTAGTAATATATTTGTGGGAAAAGCACTTAAAATCTACTCTTTTGGCAATTTTCAAGTATACAATATGTTGTGATTAGTTATAGTCACCATTTTGTACAGTAGATTTGTAAGGCACCTTAGATATTACAAAAAGTACAGGTGAATGGTCAGAAGAAGAGGTACACAGGAAAAGTGTGGCGAGGTAGCTTCTGTGCCTTTCTTTGAGCATACCACCCTCCAGCACCTCCATGTGCTCAGCAACCTGGAAGCTCTTTTCTTTTCTCTTTTCTTAAGAGTCTTGCTTGAGCTACAGTGTAGTGTGCAATATTGAAACCGCCCTTTACAAATCAATAACAGGGTGCAAGGTGAGAACTGGGGTAAGGGCCTAAAAATTTGTGAAGATCCAGACCTAGCTAAAAATAATGATAATAATCATCTACTGTCCCTCATTTACTTCATAATTATTGTCCTCTGGTTTGCTTCTCTATAATTACTACTCTGGAGTCACCTAATTTGTGATTCTCAACTTTCTTGGTAGACAACACCATTCTTATGATACCTAAGGCTAGTTTTTTTGGTATCTACCAGGCCTTGCATTCTGAGGAACAGCTGACCTACCCAGAACAGTGGCTCATATAAAGAAACTTACTCAACTAGTCTTGTGACCTCCCCCCCGCAAGAATCTCGACATCAGTGAAGACATTTTCTATACCTCTATGGTTTTGCCCCAAATCTAGGCAATTAGCAGACCCAATTTCTTAGCTTTTTGTCACCAAACTGTCTTTAAAAACTTTTTATCCCACAAAAATAGAGAGGTAGATGTATGGAACAGAATAGAGAGCCAACAGATGAAACCAACCACTGTTTCCATTTTCTTTCCAAGAAGCCTTTAAGATAACCATGAGATTAGTCATTTGGGTTTAAAGACCCAGAAACTGATTACTGGGAACGCTTACTCCTTAGTGTCCCCTCCTCTTCCTTCCTTTTTTGGTCTCCTCAATAAACCTGTCATTTGTCATCATCCGTGAAATAAAGTCAGATTGAGTAAGGTCTCTTCTCAGTGGTTTTTTCTCTCTTAACCCCGTATAACAATGGGAGAGAGCAATTAGCAGTGGTCCAATCCAGGCAGGAAGGTATTTCCAATAAGCCGATGACCAATGTGAAGTACAACTCTATGAAGGAGAGCTAGCCAGGATGTTGTTAGTGTGTTCAAATACACACACTATTCAAAATCAAAGCAGGGAAAAATGAAACTTAACATGTTAAACGTGGCCCAAGACAGGGGCATTAAAACTCCCCTTCCCAAGAGCTGCTGATGAGTTCTTGGCATAGAGAGATGTATGTGCTCTGCCTGCAGACGGGACAGAAAGGGATAAAAGGAACAAACAAACAGAATGGGTTCTCAGAACTCCCAGCTTGATTTCCTCAAAGGAGTAGAAATAGATCAAATCAAAGCACTTTAAAAGATGCTGAGGTGGCTTCAGCTGACTAAAATAGAGCTTTTTAAAACCAGGATCCTCAATGCCAGATGGTTAACGAAGGTCAAGTGAGCGACCTCTACAATTTATCATTATGACTTCAGTCGTGAGCCTTTATTAGGAAATAATGGGTGACTTCTTACTTAGCAATATTAGGGAATATTTCCTTTTAATATGTAAAATGTTCAAAACATAAGGACGATAGTATAGCATAATTAATTTTTTTCTGGGAGAGCTAATAGAGAAAATAAGCCTCAGAATAGACATGTTTATGCACCAAAATGAGATTAATTGCTTTACTTACACTGGAACTTTTGATGACTTTCATCTTCAAGAACTGAAGTTGAGGAGGCTCAAAGCTGAAGCAAAGGCTATTGACATGGTCTTTGCAGTACAGATCTCATGGGCTAGAGGGCACAATTGTTTCAGCTGATGGGGTGATGAAAAGCTAAATCTAGTAGTCTGTTTCTCACACAGTGACCTAGAGGTTTGGATCTAGAACGTGTGGCTGTTCCCCGCTAAAATTCCAAATCAGTATCTGCCGGGAGGAACAGCAGAATAAAATGTCAGTTTCCTATAGATGGTGTAGGTGTTTTGTACAGGGGTCCTGGGCTTGTAAGAAAAAATAGAACAGTCCGAAGAGCCCTTCAGTCAGCACGTTTTCTTATCGCAGGTTTATCAAGCTGTTTACTTGGGCCTTTTCCTTCTAAAAATAACATATCACCCCCAAATGTATATATGTACAGTATAGTTGACAGGAAAACCGATAAGTATTTGACTTTGATTAGAAATTACAGGATTGGTTCTACGGAGGGGGATTGTGTCTTTTTTTTTTTTGAGGTGGAGTTTCACTTTGTCAGGCTGGGTAGAGTGCTGTGGCATCATAACTCACAACAACCTCAAACTCTTGGGCTCAAGTGATCCTCTTGTCTCAGCCTCCTGAGTAGCTGGGACTACAGGCACCTGCCGCAATGCTCAGCTATTTTTAGAGACAGGGTCTCACTTTGTTCAGGCTGGTCTCGAACTCCTATGCAGCTGGTGCCCTAGCCACTGAGCTACAGTTCCTCAAAGAAATATTTTAGACACCACGGCACTCTGCTGAGGGCAACATAGTGAGACTCTGTCTCAAAAAAAAAAAAAAAGAAAGAAATATTTTATATCGCCTTCACAACAAAAGTTGTGAGAAATAAGCCTAAAAATTAGAACTTTCCCTTCTTTACAAGCTGCTGAATGTATTTACTGGCCTTTGATGAAAGAATCCATCTCCCAGCATTGACCAAATGGATGTCAAGGGCTTGGATCTGTACAAGTTGGTTTACGGATCCTACGTCCAATCCTCATAACAATTTTCTTCCCCAGGAGGGAAAACAAACGATCAAATTGAGAGAATAAAAACATCAGCCATTTCTGGTGATAAAAGGAATAAGAAATATCACTTTAGAAAAGAAGCACGTTTATAAAGAAATGGTTTCTTTTTAAACCTGACTCCAACATTCATAACGTTCTGGATTTTAGGAGCCAGGTACAGAATACAAATGTTTCTATCTTTAAGGGCTATACATTTCAGGCCACTTACTAAACGGTGCAATAAATAAACATTTTAAATTTTTACATGGCAAATTAAATGTTTAATTTTGAGTTCTATAGAAGAAAAATTATACTGGATTAGTTAAGCGGGCAAGGAAAACTTCATTCAAGACCATTGCAATAGGAGAAAGAGAGCTGGAAACGCACTCCACAGGTCAAAAGGCAGGAGGGTTGTTGTAAGCTGCAGGAACGTTTGTCAATGTGAGCAAGGCATCTTTATTGCTAATTGCCACCCATGGACACTGGGAGCCAGGAGCTCTATCTTTCTTGATAACTACATTTGAGGTCCTTGAAAAAGACATTCCTGGGTTGTGGAAGATTTGCATTTCAAAGTAGAAAAAATAATTTACAATTGCAAGTTTGCTAAAGTAAATACACTAAGAAGTGGAGCTCAGGAGACTAGTCAGGAAGATTAGTCCAGCTGAGGGGAACACTGAGAAATAAAGTGGGGACTTGGTCACTCCCCACTTTGCATGGCCTTCAGAAAATTTAACATCGTCTTTTGGGGGAGTTTTACTTCCCAATTCTAGAATCCATTCTAAACACTATCCATTTCCCACTAGTTGGGCCACAGCTCCCAGCACCCAGGGCCAAGCTAGGCCCCTCTCAATATCAATCGTCCACCCCCTGGTTTATAGCAGCACAGTCTAGCATGCTACCTGGCACAGCTCCCTGGCATTCTATGCCGTATTTGGGGCACAGGGCTCTTATTTCTAAGTGGTCTATGGGCCAGTCTGCCTAGATACTCAAGACCAGGTATCCTCAAACTACCGCGCGCGCGGGCCACATGCAGCCCGCCAAGGACATTTATCCAGCCTGCCAGGTGTTTTTGCCACCGCTGCCTGTCCTGCTTAGCAACTGACTTGTCCCGGGGCCCGCAGTCCAGCCCTCCAATGGTCTGAGGGACAATGAACTGGCCCCCTGTTTAAAAAGTTGGAGGACCCCCAAGACAGTTCTCCCTCTGCCACGTTTTTCACCAGCTCAAACCAACACAGCCTGAATGGAGGGAGAAGGAGAGGGAGAAATGAGAAGAAAAAGTAACCTTGGCCAGTTTCTGAAGCATGTTGTCCTGCCGAACAGCAAGGTGCTACCGTATATGCAGTCACACACAAATTCAGGACACAGAGAATGCATCTCATAACCAAAGGCATTGGAGTCCGAGGTTAGCCATCCATTCAGCGTGGTTTCTATAGAATTCAAGGAACTTGTCTGAATTGGAGCCATAAATTCAAGTATTAAATATGTTTTTTCTTAGTAGCACCCTTTATTAGAAACTAATCTTTCATTTCTTAAAAATATCTTTAACTCTCATAGTCTTAGAAGTTTCTGATTATTAAAACTTGCTATCGTTAGCTATACAAAGATTTTCACATTTTAAGTTTTTTCTTGTCCATTCTGATAATCACATTTAGTGAAAAAGAGCAGGGCAGTGTACAACACACTACACAGAATGCTTCTGTTTGTATAATCCTAAAAACAATCATGTCACAGCTTGGCACATAATCTCTATACATAAGAATGAAGCTTAAATTCTTAAAAATTATTTATGTGTTCAATAGTAAAATGTGGCTCTCGTGTTCATGTCAAGAATTAGCATCATAAGTCCAGAGAATAATTTCTGAGAAGATGAAGAGATAAAACATCAAGGTTTGTTATTCTTGTTAGAAAACCTTGCTGTTTTCAATAGAGTAACAGACACTGAGAAACAGTGAGGAGGTCAAACCACTCAGTTCATGATGTTGTCATGACAACAGAAAGGGAGAATAAAAATGAACAAAAATTTAGGTTGCAGGCCTTGTAAAAGGATCAAATTTTAAATTAAAAAAAAAAAACAAAACTTTTTCCTGTGGACAAAGTTTCTGGAGGAGACCCCGCTGGACAAGAAGGGCCTCTCCCTGCTCAGTTCTGCTCTGTCTGCCTCCTAAGGGTTCCCTGATGCCACTACCCCATCCAGCCTCTCGAGTCTTCCTCCTTTCCTTGACTGCTGGCTGAAAAGTGACAAAGAATTTCATTCCTTAGTAGTGCAACAAAAACAGCTTAGAATGTTCCGAGAGAGATTTTAATAAGAAAATAAAACAATATGAATATTTTTCAGCTCCCTTAATCAGATTTGGTGATGCCCTGCTGTAGCTCCCTTGGCTTGAGCAGTTTCTGGAACTGTGACTAAGGAGACACCAATCCCGGTTTTCTCCAGACTTCTCCAGTTTTAGTGTTGAAAGTCCCACATCTTGGGAAACCTCTTAGTCCTGAATGAAGTAGGGTGGCTGATCATGCTACCTGCTTGTCAGAAGGAATACCTTAAAAGCCCTTGTTTCCAGTCCTTGAAGTTTTCTTATTTCACTCCTCTGGTGTGATAAGAACATTGAATGTGTATCAACCTGAGAATAGAAGGGTCCCACTTACTCAGATGTGTTAATGTCTTCAATCAGTGCTCTTACAAATAGATGTCATCAAGCCCTGGTAGTAGACAGCTACCATCACTACCATGGACTCCCAAAAGTTTATACAAGTATTGTAGGTGCTGATACCAAATGTAGCCTGGATGTTTGGGTAATAAAACAATAGGCACTCAGTAGGGTACTGTGCAAACCAGTGATTTTCAACCCGTGTGCCATGAGAGGATCCTGGGTGTGCCGCAAAAAGTTTTAAAGATCATTGATCATTTTGAAAGAAGTTCAAAACACAATAAATATATTCTGTCTTTTACACCCCTCCTTTTTTTTTTGATCAACATAATTTAAGTGTGCTGTGAAACTATAGGTTCAAATGTGCTGTGACATAAAAGAGGTTGAAAAATACTGGTGTAAACAATTCAAAGAAAGTGGCTTTAATGATTTCTGACCAAATAACCTGCATAATTGGTCTCTTGTAGACCCAACCCACAAGGATGAAGCAGACAGTGAGTAATTAGAGATGGAAGATGAAGGTTACTAAAAATAGAGCAGCCCTTAACCTCAATTCAATTATGAGTGTGATTTTTTATAAATAACTTCTATTCCTTTCTATGTATACCTATGTAGAAAAAAATGAAAAAGTGCTAGGATTACAGGTGTGAGGATTACAGGCTGGCCCTGTGCTGGGCTAACAATGTTTTTGTTTGTTTTAGGACTATATTCTTCCTCCAAATAACTAGGTACCTCAAAGAGAAATGATTCCTGTATGAGTTCTAGAAGTAGACCAGAATGATCCAAGAACAATACAGTTCCCTTTTCCAGTGGTTGGTCCAGAAATGGCAAGTGAGCACTTCTAGCCAATAACATGAAAAGGAAAATTTGGAAGGAAAGATTTGGGGAACTTTTCTCACATCTAAGAAAGAGCCATAGAAGAGATGGTCTCTATTCCTCCACTAGACGTTGTGAATTCAGGATATACAGCATCTCACTTCCTAACAGCTATGAAAATTGCAAAAGAAATAAATGAAATAGTTCCTTGATGAATCACTTGAAGGAGCTCAGGGAATTTCACCCCAAGATATGACTCTTTGGTATAAAGAATATTTTGAACTAAAGGCCATTGACAGGCTTTGGGAGAGGCTTTCCCTCTGTCTTCATAAAAACCAGTCCCATCAGGAGCAGTTGTCCTTCCTTCCTTCCTTCCTTCTCTATATGTGTTACAGGAAAGAAGATCAAGAATGGGCTCGGCGCCTATAGCTCAACCGGCTAAGGCGCCAGCCACGTACACCTAAGGTGGCAGGTTCGAATCCCCAGCCCGGACCTGCCAAACAACAATGATGGCTGCAACCAAAAAATAGCCGGGCGTTGTGGCGGGCGCCTGT
>CAUYTI010123028.1:0-77306 GCA_963575145.1 Galago senegalensis | reverse complement strand
TGGCTGCAGCCAAAAAATGGCTGGGCGTTGTGGTGGGCGCCTGTAGTCCCAGCTACTTGGGAGGCTGAGGCAGGAGACTCGCTTGAGCCCAGGAGTTGGAGGTTGCTGTGAGCTGTAATGCCATGGCACTCTACCCAGGGGGCCAGCTTGAGGCTCCATCTCAAAAAAAAAAAAAAAAGATCAGTTTCCAGCTGCGGTTGTGACACTGCAGTCTGTGGCCTCCTGGGGGCTTGTGTCACGTGTCCCTGAGGCTCAGCCCCAGCAACCCACCCAGCAGTGTATGCTCAGTCAATGCCTGAGGACTGCCTGCACGTTTGCCTAGGATTCCCAGAATCACACCACACATAGGGCAGCAAAAGCCGCTGGGCCAGAAAATTTAGAATAGGAAAGCTCACAGAGGGTGAAGAACCAAAGCTGGCAGCCAGGAAAGTCGCACGAGCCCCTCCTCAACTTTCACGCAAAAGACAGTCTCCTGAGGGTTTTGGGACCTGGGACCCTGAAAGGACAAGTTTGCAGATCAAGCCCCTGGCCTTCTGGGAAGCTCTGGCTTCAGATAAACAAGCCAAGAATGTGCAGTTACCAACACTGCATATATGGACCCCTGTTTTAAGGGCTGAGAACAGAAACAAATTCTACTCTGGGGTAGAGTTGGAGTCACAATGACCTCCCCTAACCAGCCCAGGGCTCTGAAGGACTGAGACCAGCAGGCAGGATGGAAACCTCAGCCCTGCTAGAGACAGGTCAAGTCCGAGTGGCCCAGGCAAGTGGGCTCACCTCTATGGGCTACAGTCCCCTTGTCTGTATGAGAGGACATATTTAGGACTCTAGTTAGCTCAGTGCCTCTCAGGCTTCCGTTACTGGCATACCACAGCTACCATGTTTACCACTAGCTGCACATCACCATTCTGTTATTTATGTGTAATACTTTTATCTTCTTTCTTTTTACTTCAGTAGCTAGCTTACCTTAATAAAAAAAAAAAATACCTGACATCACGGGATTAGTGTGTTGATTATTTTTTGACCACAGATATTAAATACGGAGTTAGTATGTATCACTCAAAACCACCTGTGTATCACTAGAGGTAATCGTCTCACACTCTGAGAAATGATGGCTTAGACCAGACTTGCTAGAAATGCAGATTCTCTAGACCCTGCTCCAGACCTGCTATAGCAATCTGGGTTTTTATCAAATCTTGGGGGGGGGTCTGATGGACATGCAAGGTTGAGAACACTGGTTTAGATGATGTCCCAGCGTCTTCCAGGCCTCCTATCTATGAAGCCAGATTTCAGAAGGGATGCTCTGATATGAAAACCCCAGTCATACAGAAAGATCCTAAGCCTGTAATCGTGGGACAGTGAGGCAGCCCCCCCAAGTCTAGAGTCTCCTCGTAACCCCATAGAGCCATCAGGACAATGAAATACACAAAGCCTCAAGCATACCCAGGCATGTGGCAGAAGCTCACTAACTACTGTTTTTCTTTCTTCCTCTCATTTGAGTCTTAAAAATCTTATCACTTAAGTTTTTTTTTAAGCAACAGGACAGAATTTATTGACAGGGAAAAAGATAAGCAAGATAAGCAAAAGAGGAGGGTTATTAACTTTTAATGGATATTATTTTGCAAGGAAGTTCAGGAGCTAAAAGTAGGGGGAGGGCACAGGGAATCCCCCAGCTCTGGGTCCACCACTCTTTGACCATCTCTAACCCACAGGGAACATAAGAACAGGAGTCCTTCAGTAGACAAAACAAGCCCAGGACAGGCCTGGGGCGGCCCATGAGAAGCACCTTCAGCCTCTACTTCAGCAAAGAACCTAATGCTGGACAGAGGCTACAGGCCAGGCCAGCTAAGGGGACAGCCCGTAGTGGTCACCACTAGGAGAGAGAAGAAAGACAAACTTCATAAGCTCCTAGCAGAGAGGGGAAATGGCCGACACTGGGACCTCAGTCTGCATTACAGCTCTGCCCTGGAAACTGAGCCAAACAGGCACAGATTGTGAGGCGGGCTAGATCCTAGGGCTGCCCCAGGGCCCTATGGCCCAAAGGAGCCTGGCAGCTCCCGGGACCTCTGGGTGATTTTCCACTCTGTCGGCTACCTGCCAACCTCCTCCCTGTAGCCTGGCCCAGGTTACTACCAGGAGGCTAGAGCCAAGAGTGGCTGCAGCCCCTTTTTCTTGCTCCTACAAGGACTGTACTCTCTCCGCTACAGACAGGCAAACTCAGCCTTTAGTCTTCAGGTCAACACTCCTGGGCCAGCAGACAGAAATGACCTGGGGGCTTAGGAAAAGCAGACCTCACCACCCCCAACACATATATGAGGGAGGAGGGATCAGTCCGCATTTTAACAAGACCCCAGGCCCCAAAGTTGTGTCTTTTTACTATTTCAAATCTATTAGGGATTTGGCATATAAATAAGCTCCCAGGAATTCTTTAGCAAAGCAAATAATCACCCTGAGGCATGTTTTGGGTAAATCTCAATATTTATTTAATGTCCTTAAAGAGAAAAATCAACATAAGGGTCCCAGTGACCAGGGCTGCACAGGGAAAGAGGTGAGGTCCTAGTGACACTGACCTGTCCAGCCATGTAGGCAATGCCCCTCTGCCTCAGCTTATCCCTGTGAGTAACAAGAAACCACACGGGGCTTCTCAAAGGTTCCCCAGATGGCCTTAAGCCTGAGCAACCCTGTCCCAGGTCTGAAGCTGCTTGTGCCAGGCAACGCTGGGGCTTTTCCGTGCTGTCTGGAGCTGCCCTGGGAAGAAACTTGAAAGATCTCTTTGTTCTCGTCTCTCACGCTGACCTTTCTAGCAAAGTTGCTCACTTTTAACAATATCCAAACAGGGCCTCAAACAAATCCTGGCCCAGAAATAGGCTGCATGGGGAGAAACCAGGAAGCCGTTTATTCCAACTCAGGAGAAGCTTGGTTGGGCAAGAAAAGAAAGAGGTGTGGGTATGGGGATGGGTCAAGGACATATCTCATCTTAGGGTGACCCCCAGGGGGGACGTGCAGGGGTTGGCAGACTCCAACAGTCCCCTCCGCGTAGCAGGTGGCAGTGCACGTTTTTGCAAAGTGCTTTTTCTTGTTCATCCCTTTCAGCTTCTGATGAGGCCAGGAAGGCAGGCAGGCTCCATCATCCCAGCACCAGCACCATGCATGGTATGTGGAAGGCACTACAGAAATCATTGCTGAATAAATCAAACCCCAGCTGCCAATGGGCAAACCAAAGGCTGGAAGAGGCCTGCCTTTCTAGGCCACCATTTACCTAATGGGAGAGCAGAGCTTATGCAGGTGTGAAAGGTCTCAGATTGCATTCCCTTTGAACCCAAAGAGCCCTCAGAAAGATCTAGCATAGTGACACTTCCCTCTCCTGGACATCTACACTCTAGAACTGCTAGGACTTTGTGACTAAGTCTTCACAAAGTGCCTTCTGCATTCCAAGTGCCTGACCATCAGCCCTATCCATAACAAGCATTCAACAAATACTAGTAGAAATAACTAAGAGCCCTAGTGAGTGAATGATACCTCATTCAGTCTTTTCAGTCTGCCAGGCTCCCAATTTACTCAGAGCTTAGCCAAGGGCTCCGCATACAGTAGGTACTAGACAACTATTGAGAGGGAGGGGCTTGACTTGATTTGAAATGGAAAATGAAAAAGTACATGGAATTGATAGCTGAATGGAACCTAAACAAACACAGGCACATGTGACCCTGACCAGAAGGGCCAGCACCATTAACTGTCTGAGAGGTTTCTGGTCAGACTCAGAAGAGCAGAGACAGTTGGCAGATCCCAACAGCTAGAGGGCTAGAGCAGCGGACAAGGTCAGGGGAAGGTCACATGGTTACCCAGCTATTTATTCCTGCCACAGACCCACATCATCTGTTTCAAAAACTAAAACTCTCCTCTTCACCCCTAGCCCCAGAATGAGGCTAGGACACTTCCCTCTCATGGCACTGAGGATGTTCTAGGCTCTTTCCTCTCTAGTGAGGTGGGAAATGTGAGTGGGAAAATCAGGGGTAGATGCTAGAAATATATAGAGGCTGTGCACCAAGAATGGCTGGGATGGGCCTCAGAGGTCACCCTGTGCCCCAAAGCATGACAAAGAACAAAGCTGTCAGTGTGGACTTTACTGTTGGGTGATTCCTGTCCCTGAACTTCCGAGAACACGCTGACTCCTGCCCTTCCCCATCTGGGTGGAGAATAGGACAGAATTACCGCTGGCTAAATATACCACTCACAGGGGTCACACCACTATGGGCTGGGTTTTCTAAAGTGCCTTTGCTGCCTCTGCACATGCGCGTGCACACACACACATACACACACATACATACACACATCCCCAACAGAAAGGGAAAGTGCTTTCACAGGCCCCAACCACCTGCCAAGCCCCGGGGAACTCCCTTAGAAAACACACACACTCCCTTCTCTATTGTTTAGTTTTGGTACAGTGAGCACATGCTCTTTAGCAATTAAAAAATTTTTTTTCTTTAAAGAACAAGCGCACAACACACACAGTCCACCTGGCTTAACACACGTGGCCCAGACTCATTCCCAGCCCTGAGCAGAGAATGGGTTC
The DNA here is from genome assembly GCA_963575145.1 of Galago senegalensis. NCBI lineage: Eukaryota > Metazoa > Chordata > Mammalia > Primates > Galagidae > Galago > Galago senegalensis. The sequence goes on along the minus strand of CAUYTI010123028.1, from coordinate 72,739 downwards.
TGCCAGGTCTAGGACGAATGAAGAAGGGGAAAAGAAATGGCCCCTCACCCACTCTGAGGGGGCGGGCAGAGTCACCTCACATTCTTGTTCTTGGGAGATGTCCAGGTGACATGCCCTTGTCCTAGTGGCATTGCATCACCCTCTCCCCTCCCCAGGACCCCTGCTGCCTCACCCTGGAGTTGCCACATGCAAAGAACCAAGCTCCTGTCTCAGCCTCCCCTACAACCAGGACCCTGAGCCCTGCTGCCACTACCCCGCCCCCCCCCCAACATATCAGAAAGGTGCCCTCTCCTGGCGGCTGGCACTGCTGAACAGCCGGGGGCAAGGCTCCAGCCAGAGTCCAAGGCTGCCCTCTGGTGGTAGCACAGGGATATGAAGCACCCCAGGCCTCCCTGTCCCCGCCCTGTGCATGGGGCCTCCCAATTCCTGAGGGTCCTTTCAGGTCAGTGCTTTCAGTGCTGGCTTTATTAGGAACCCTGGCATCAGCCACAGACCAAGGGGCAAGAGTCATTGGAGAGAATTAACTTATGGATCAACAGGGTAAAGCCCCTGGAAAAAAAATTAATGTCCCTGCCATACTACATGAGTGTGTCTCAGACCTAGGCATGAGGGGAGCCTAGGTTACCTGAAGCTCAGAGTAAGAGGGAGCCGTCTGGGCTCAAGCAAATGCCACCCACTTTGCAGAGTGGGCACCACCACAATCTCAGTCATGTCACATCCTCCATCAGAGGAACTCACAGGGGTAAGCATTGTGGCAGCCCTCTGCCCCACCCTATTCTCAGAAGGGGCTCCTCCCGCCCTCCTAGAGGCTGGGTCCACCCCAGGCCACATGGAAGTGAGCTCAGGCTCTCTTGTTTTGCGGGGAAGCAGCTCCCCACCGCCCCTCCCCTGGAGTGCCACCTTGTGTCAGGCCATACTCTGCATGGCCCCTCTGGTGACATGCTCCCTGGAGTCCACCCCTCGCAGGCAGCATCCCCATCTCCCTGGCCCCTGGCCCTCCCTGGCACAGAGCACTGGCTGAACACCACTGTCAGCCCCAATCAGGATGCAAGCTCCGTAAAGAGGGGACCTCGCCCTGTTCACAGCTCTTATCCTCTAGTGGTGGTGGGTGCTTGGCACACAGTAGGCACCCAGAGGGCCACATGGGAAATGAACTTCAGGCTCTTCTCTGGCTTTTTCACCTCAGCCCTGGTCCCCTGCTGAGCTGTGAGCTCACAGAGCACTGGGAAGGGTTTGTCCCACCTTCCTCAACACCACAAGAGTCAAGTAGGGCAGGAGATGAATTTAGTCAGCAGGAAGTGGCTCTGCAACCCTTTAAAAGAATTTTCCAAGCTGCCCTGAAGACAATGACCCAATCAGGCATCTGGGTCTCAATGCACCCCTGCTTCTAGTACCTTGAGCTAAAACAGTGGTTCTCAACTAGGGACTATTTTGCCCCCTGAAACCTCTCCCCACCAAGGATGTGTGTTAATATCTGGAGCTATTTTTAGTTGTCACACTGGGGAGGAGGAGTGCTACTAGCATCCAGTGAGTAGAAGCCAGAGATTTGCTAAAACCTACAATGTATAGGGGAGCACCCACGATGAAGAGCTACCTGGCTCAAAATATCAATAGTTCTGAGGCTGAGAAACCATGGGCTAAGGTGACTGTATTATTTTTCAACTTCCTAATAATAACACAAATGTATAAAAAAAAAATGGAACTGGGGATTCACCTAAGAGGATATAACTTTACCAAAGGACAATAATCACAAACACTTACTGGAGTAGCCCCATGGCGGGCAAGCAGTGTGCTGGCACTGGGGCTACACACTGAACAAGGCCTCGGGCTGCAGGGCACACGTGCTCTACCACCTATTACACATGACTTTGGGCATTCTCAGTACAATGGGGATTGTATTAGCATCTGTCTCACAGGACTACACAGAAAGGCATTTAACATCCTGCCTGGCATTGAGTAAGCATTAAACAAACGTTAGCAACTATTATGAGGAAAGGTACAAAGAAATTATTTACAGCCCAGCAAGGCCCACAGGGCTATAGCCCTGCTTTAAATAATTCCATCACATCCTAGGGCCACCTCTGGACTGGACATGTCCACAGCAAACAGACAGAGGGCTGAGTAACTGCCACGTGTCTTAGGGACTGCTACGCATACTCAGAGACTTTAGAATGTTTGGGCTGTTTACTTGGAAAGACATGATGATTCAATTTCTATTCCTCTTCTCTTGGTGAGTTCGTGCAGGGTGGGGCCAGCATCCTGGCTGTGGGGACTGAAATGTGTGCTTCAGAGGGGACAAAGGGAGGGGAGCAGAGCTGCAGGAACAGAAAGAGAATGAAATGGCTCGGGCTTTCCAAGAGGAGCAATGGTCAGTGAATGCCTCTGCCCACTGCTCTACCACACACACATACAGACAGATGTGTGTGCGTGCGTGCACAGACCACCAATGGGAAGAGGAGCTAGCCTTTGAGGAAGGTGATTCAGGGTCCCACAGGGGCAAAACAAGCCCTGAGGTAGCGTTCCCAGCCATCTCGGGCCCTGCCTTTCCCTCCACACCTTAGGCCCAGGTTGCCCTTTCTCACCCACAATATTGGAAATGGTAGGGGTTCCAGGCCACTCAGACCTGCAGCTAGAAACGCTGTGGGTAAGCTTGGGCAAGTAATTCCATCTCTTCAAGCCTCCATCCCCTCACTAGTGAAGCGGGGTGACCTAGCCTTCTTCCTAGAACACTGTACTCTGGGCACATCGTGCAGGCAGCAGGTGTGTGATAATGCTGCTCTCTCTCCCTCCTTCCCTCCCGGCTGTCCTTGATGTCCTACCTTGACCTCATTACACCTGTAGGAAACACAGCTATGGAAGAAGGGAGCAGGCAGCCCCTAGAGGTAGCAGCAGGGCTCCCTCTGTGAGGAGAAGCTAACAGCTGAGCCCTGGCCTGCACGTGATTTTGCACCCCTTCTCTGGCTCCAAACCCTCACACCTCAGCACACAGGGCAAACGGATGCCCATCTCAGAGGGAAGGATGCCCAGCTAGTGGGGTCTATCCTTCCCAGGCAGCACCCCCCATCTCCCTGTCCTCTTTCTCTGCAGCTAGTGTGGTAGAGGAAGACCTTGGTCTGGGGTGCAGAGTGGCCTCTAATTCCAAGCCCCACCCTGAATTACTCCAGATGGCAAGAGCACCCATCAAATTTTCACACTGGAAGCTAAGACTATCTTTAGGGGGAGCCGACACTAGGCAGGGAGCACCTTGAGGGTGGTAGCAGTGTCTCAGGAACAGGATTTCAGTGGTGGGCAGTGTAGCCCCCTGGTTATAAGTATGCCCCCCCCCATAATCCTAGCTCTGCCAGCACAGGTCGCTTTGGTTCTGTGTCTCGTTTCCTATCTATGACTGTGGTACCCACCTCAGAGGGCTGTTGGGAGGACTGACACACACATGCAAGCAGAGCACTGAACACGTGTCTGGTGCAAACCTAGCACTGAATTAAGTCCTTACATTGTTAGGATGAATATTCAGTAAATGAATGAATGAATAAGACAGAATACTGAAATCAGAACTGCCCCTTCCCTGCAAAATCTACTCCATGGGGCTCCCCTATAAAACCAGGGACTCCTTAAACTCAGTAGGGCAGGGCTCAGCAAGCTCTTTTCTGCAAAGGGCAGAAAAAGATAACAAATAGGTTTTTCTATAAGGTCTCAATCATAACTACCAGACTCTGTACTAAGACAATACATATAAATGGGTGTATCTATGTTCTAATAATTTGCAAAAACAGGCTTCAGCCCACTTAGATATACAGAATTGGCTTCCTTGGGTTCACACAGGACTTCAAAAGGTGCTAATGAACCTCAGAATTAATGGCCCCTGCCCCTTCCAGAACTCCATAGGCAGGAAGCTGAGAGCAGCATCTTTCCAGTAGCAAAGGCCTGCCTCTGGGAACTTGCAACTGATGGTGGGAGGGCCTTTCCGCCCCTCCCTCAGGGCAAGGGTGACAGTGGTCTCCAGCTACAGCTGCCTGGGTAATGAAAACAGGAAGCAGCCCACTGGGCCACTGTCTCTCTGAAACCAAACTTCAGCAACTGAAAAAGGACCAAAAAAGCACGTGGTAGGGGGAGAAAGGCAGGTGTGTTCCCCTGGGCTGACCCCTCCAGCCCCTCCCCTACAGCCACAGGAGCTGAGGAGCCCACGCTCTGTGGTCAGCCCCACCCTTGGGTGTCAGCCACCTCAGCTCTCCTGGCCTCCACATCCATATGTCCCAAGCACGGATATTGCTACCTCGTTAGCCTAGCACTCAAAAAATGAAAAAAAGAAAAAGGTTGCCAGGTGTAGCACTCTGGGGGGTCTAGGCAGGTGGATTGCCTGAGCTCAGCAGTTCAAGACCAGTCTGAGCCAGAGTGAGGCCCCGTCTCTAAAAATAGCTAGGCATTAAAGTGGGCACCTGTAGTCTCAGCTACTCGGGAGGCTGAGACAAGACGATCACATGAGCCCAAGAATTTGAGGCTGCCGGGAGCTATGATACCATGGCACCCTATCAAGGGTGACAAAGTGAGACAGTCTCAAAAAAAAGGTGCCAAGTTCATGTTTGGGCCAGAGCTGTGGCCTGCACAAAAAATAATAAAAATAAAGATAATGCTGGCTTTGGTTTGCTAAGTAGCTATGATGTGTTAGGTGCCCTGGTAGGTGTTCACCTATGATCTGATCCCCACAGCCATCCTGCAAGGTGGCCATGGCCCTCACCTCCACAAGTAAAGAAAGCAGGGGTTCAGACAGCTCCAGGGACTTGCCCACAGTCACATAGGATTCCCGCAGCAGAGCTGGGGCCACTCCCAGGTGTGCTGGTTCCATAGCTGTGCTTCCCACTGTCCTGCTCTGCCAGGTGTGAGGAGCAAGCAGGGAGGAAGCCTGTTTCCTGGTTGGGACTATCCACTCTATTCCTGCCACCTGGAAGACAGGGCTCGTGCAGGTATCTCCCCCCCCCCCCCCCGCCAACAACAAGGGCAGAGTGGACCGAGTCAGAAGAGGGCACAGCCCTCCTCCATGCCCAAGCCCAACCTGTCTGCTCCGTCATCACAGCCGCTTTTCCCGGAGTGGCCTCACCTTGGCATATTCTGCATTCTGCATTTCCTTCTCTTCCAGGCAGTTGAGGGCTTAAAATTAGGGCTGCTAAGTTGGCTGGACAGGGATGACTGCTGGATAGGATGCCTGGGCCCAATGCCCTGTGCTGCTGTCAGACTGCTCCCTCCCAGTCCCAGAGCCCCCAGAGGCCCACCCTACACAAACCCCACACAAGAGCACCATGTCAAACTAAGTCTGCAAAACTTCACAGGCCTGTACCTCCTCCTGGAGTCTCACCACCTTCCTTCATACTCACTCAGCTTCCTGTTTATTTGGCCATGGCCCCTCTCCTGCAGATCCCCACATCCCAGATTTCTGCCTCACCCAACCTCTGCAGCCCCTGCCAATTCTTCGTCTCTGTGCCTGTCCCAGCCCCCTTGGGGCCTAGGCTCCAGCCTGACCTGCTGCAATCCACTGTGTGCCCATGCCCCCTAGCCCTAAGCCCACCTGCAGGAGCTAGCACAGCCACCTTCCCCTTGAACCCCATGACCGACAACTTCCAGGGAGGAGAGATCGAGCAAGAAGATGAAAGAGGGTCACAGCCAAGGCCCCATGGAAAAAGCAAGCAAGCTACAAGCAGCACACACTAGGAGGTACTATTTTGTGGTTGTTTAAAAATCGAAAAAAAACGGGCAGCGCCTGTGGCTCAGTGAGTAGGGCGCTGGTCCCATATACCAAGGGTGGCAGGTTCAAACCCAGCCCTGGCCAAACTGTAAGAACAACAACAAAAAAAAATAGCCAGATGCCTGTAGTCCCAGCTACTCGGGAGGCTGAGGCAAGAAAATCTCCTAGAGGTTGCTGTGAGCTGTGACACCACAGCACTCTACCAAAGGTGAGAAAGTGAGATTCTGTCTCTAAAAAAAAAGGAAAAAGACCTATCTGTATATAGAAAAACATGAAAGACATACCTCAAAAGGTTTTTTTTAAAGAAAAATATTTTAATGTGGGAAAATGTTTATCATATAGAGAGCAGATTACGAAACAATGTATTTCATGATTGCTTTTTAAACATGTAAATGTAGGGCAGAGCCTGTGGCTCAAAGGAGTAGGGTGCCGGCCCCATATACTGGAGGTGGTGGATTCAGACCCGGCCCGACCAAAAACTGAAAAAAGAAAAAAAATCTAAATGTATAGCTATGCAGAGAAAAATAAGAAATAGTACAAACACCCAAATGTTAACAGAGATAGTGTGTCCCTAGGTGGGAAAACCTGCACATAGTGAACTGTGTGCATGTACATGAACATTTCCATGTTATCCAGCTTTCCAGAAATAACATTATTTCATTCAACAGAGAAAGAACATCAAATCTCTTTATGTTGTGAAATCATCTGCCGTGTTTCCCTGAAAATAAGACACTGTCTTATACTTATTTTTTCTCAAGACACACTAGGGCTTATTTTCAGGGGATGTCTTATTTTTATTAAGTATAATACAACAATCTACATTTATTCAAATACAGTTAAGTCATCTTCTTCTGGAACCTGACAGGGGAGCCGGCCTTGTTGGTGGGCTGGCACTAGTGATGCATGAACTCCTTTCCCCTAGCCCTGTGCACATGCACAATAGGATTCCTGCGACCACGGGTTACCACCTGCACACCTGGGCAAGGGCAAGCTCGGAGAAAGGAGCTGTGGCAGATAAAAGGTATTCCAGTCTTCCTTACCACTCCGTGCAAAATGCATTTCCCCCATATCTGCATAGCCACACTCATCACTCGGTCTGATTATCAGGGTAGGGCTTATATTCAAAAAATGCATAGAAATCCTGCTAGGGCTTATTTTTTGGGTAGGTCTTATTTTGGGGGAAACACGATACTATTAGTTTTAAAACCTAAAAATAATGAGACTGCTAGTTCAGTGTACTTTTCACACATATATACTTTTGTTTTGGGAGAGGGGAAGGTGAGTTTTCTCCAGAGACATTAACTTACATGTTATCAAAAGACTCTATGTTTAATATATTAGTCTTTAAGAAAGGGAGAAGAAAATATCAATTAGATCAACTTCAAATGCTAACGGTGATGTTTTACTGTTTACTTAATTAAATTTAACTCTTTTTCTTTGAAAAAAATGTTCAGATATGAAATCTGACTGAAAATACATTTCGGTCAGATGTATGCATGACAGGAAGGGCTCTATTCTGTGTCATGTGCTTCCAAGTGCAGTGACTGCTTCCCACTTTCCTCTCCCTCAAAACGTTAGTAGTGACTATTTGAAGGAGGGGTCAGCAAATTTTTTTCTGCAAAGAGCTAGGGAGCAGCTAAAGGTTCCACCACTTGCCAATGGCCAATTTAATCATGCCTACATAATGAAGCAACCAAAAAACTCCCAAAGTACAGTGTGTAGAGAGCTTCTGGGCTGCTGAACATATGGAGGGTGCATGCCCAGAGGGGTCAGGAGCCCTCTGCAACCCTCCCATACCTTGCTCCATGCCTCTCTTTCACCTGGCTGTTCCTGCATTGCATCCTTTTCTAATGAACCAGGAATCTAGTAAGTAAATTGCTTTCCTGGGTTCCATGAGCTGCTCTGGCAAATTACCGAACCTGAGATGGGATCATGGCAACATCTGATTTGTAGCCAAGCTGTACAGAAGTTGAGGTAACCTGAGGTCCTACTGCTTGTGACTGCTGTCTGAAGGGGAAAGTCTTGTGACACTGAGACTGTGGGGTCTGTGCTAACTCCCATCAGCATCAGAGGGAACTGAACAGCAGGACACCCAGCCGGTGTTGGAGAGTTCATTGTGAGTGGAGAAAAGCCCCACGCATTTGGTCACAGAAGCGGTCTGTGTTGCATTAAAATTATAGAGTGGAAGAAAACAGTAAATTTGTTTTTTTCTACCAAACAGGTGCATACACCATGTGTAAGAATCCTCTATCCAAAAACAGGTTAAATGAAAGAATAAAGTGCAAGTGAACAAAATAAATCAGACCAAAAATGACACACGGGCTTCAGAGAACTCCAGGTAGTCAGTGAAAGGAAAGCCACGTGCTTCTGGTCCTGCAGCTCCTTGTCTACGAGGGGGAGGTAATACCCAGACAGCTGAGGTGAGGTGTGACAGGCCCCCTCAGCATGTGTGTCCCCCGCTCTTGCCAGTGATGTCCTGCAGCCCCAGCCCACAGCATCTGCACAGCACTGTGCTGAGGGGCTCGGAGTCTCTGCTGAGACAGGTAGGAAACCCAGCCCTGGCCTGGGAGTCTCCAGACTAGCAGAGGCATCACAGGCAAACAGGACTGACCACAGATGGGGCCCACCAGGGGCCCACCACCCAGAGAACTGCCTCAGAGCCACACTTGCCTGCAGCACGCACTCTTGATCTCACAGCTGCTCCCTCCCTTAACACCAGCACCCAAACCAGCCGCCCCTTCACCCACCAGGATCAAAGGCCTAACAAAGGCATTCCAGGCACCAAGGCTCTTGGGTCTCAGGTAGGTGAGTTTTCCCAGGGGCCCTCAAGATAACAAGCAGGGACAGACATTGCCCCCAAATGGTGACAGGCCTTTATTTTCACTACACTTCCCCTCACACACCACAATCGCTTGAAAGCTGGAATGAGCAGGAATCAGCCTTCTCATTTGATTTCTGGGGAACCTGGAGCTCAGAGAAATGAAATGACCTCACCCACACTGCAGGTGACAGTGACCAAAGCCAGACTAGCACCCACTGCCTGCTCACTGTCCTCTGCTCTTTCAACACCACCTACCAAGGACCCAGCCTCCCAGGATTCTCCCCTCTCAAGACAGCCACGCCTGTTTCTCTTCTCTGTGGTTTTCCCCCAAAGCACTGCAGGATTTATTGCTTTGCTTGGGCAGCTTCCTGAAGCTTGCCCCTTCCAACCGAGAGAGCCTCCGCACACTTCCATCTGACAAGCTATGACAGGAGCCAGCCCCCACTCCATCCTCTCCTGAGAGTGCACAAACAGGCACACAGGCCAGGAGAGGGAAGACCATCCTTAAGGCCGTGTCAAAAGCCCCAGACAAGAGACAAGTGTCCGCGTCCCACTCTGACTGCCAGCGACCTACCCCTTCTTCAGGTTTTTCACATAGGCGCTCTGCAGGGCGGCTTCCATGAAGTAGGTGAGCTCGTAGTCCACCACGTGAGAGCCTTTCAGGTGCCTTGACGTGCTGTTATTTCCAGTCTGGGAAGGAAACAGAGAGAGAGCCACTGTCTCGAAGTTCTGAGGCAGAGGGGCCAGGAGCAAGGGTCAGTCCAGCCAGAGGAGGTGACCCATCACCATTCCAGTCCTAGCTGTCCCCTGGGGACATGTGGCACTATTCTTTAAAATATGCCTAGAGCATATACCATCCAAATGCTGGATGCCCACCAGCCCCATGTCTAACATTATAGATTCAACAATCACAGAGCTTTAAATTCACTAATTTGGTTAGTCCTTAGGGCAATCCTATCAGGTAGGAATTGTCATGCCCATTTCACAGATGAGAACACTGAGGCACAGAGAGGCTCTCTTCCTGCCCTGGGGTCACTCAGGTTATGGGTGGTGGAGCCAGGCAGCCAGGCTCAAATTTGCACTCTTACTCTCCATGCTGAGCTCTCACTTTTTGACCAGACAGCAAGTGAGGCAGAGACCACCTCCCACAGCTGCTCCCTGTTATGTTCATACGTGTGTAAACCTCATCTCCCACCAGGCTTCACTCCCACAGGGCAGGGGTGTGTCTCCCAACCCCACTGCTATCCACACTCTTATCTCTGCCCCAAGTAAGGAAACATAAGGGAATAACTACCACAAGCCAAAATCTTATTTAAGCCTCACAAGGATCCTAGAAGACTGGTTTTGCCTGCTTTATACAGAAGAAAACTGAGGCTCAGAATTGCCTAAGGTCACAAAGTCTAGCTAGGTCCAGATTCTACTACTTATTGGCAATCATTCCATAAACATTTGAGTGCCTACCCTATGCCGGGCATTGCACAGTCCTTGTCATGCATGTAAGTATAGAATGTCAGAACATCCCAAGGGCTGAGACTCCTGGTACCAGGAAAGGCCAAGGAATGATAACATTTTGAACTAAGCTGTCACTTAAGCCTCAGGTCTAACAGGGTCACTGAGCCCCATCCAGATAGGCCTGCCTTCAGCATGCCACTTTCCTTGACTAAGCTGAGGAAAATAATTACTGAGCCATCCACCTTATTCTTTAGAAACTAAAGTAGATTTAAGAGAGGTTCTTAGTTCTCAGAGGCTGGAACTGGGCCTCAGGAGAGACACGCAGCATTTTTGAGAATGTGCAGGGTTCTATGGCCTGCCCTCCCTAAGTTCAGGATAACCAGGTATCGGGGCCTATTTGTCTGCCACCAGGCATTGATTCCAGCCTGGACACTATCATAGATCAACACCTTAATCTCTTTTAAAAAGACCAAAGCCTAGGCTTTTAGCTAAAAGGGATACTTTACCTTTCTCATGAAAGTTCACCACCCGCCCCACAACACATGCAATGTTGATAAGAAGTCTTAAAACACTGCTGTCTGGCAGTGACTGTGACCTTGGTAGAGATCAATTTGGGCGTGTCATGTCTCCAAGCTTGAGTCCCTCAACCCCTTGTCTTCTCCTCCTGGAGTTCAATCAAGCAGAGGGACCCTAGGGCAGTGGCTCTCACGGTGGGTGCTTTTGCCCTCAAGGGACAGTTGGCAGGATCTAGAGATACTTTTCATTGTCACAAATTGGGTGCCAAGGTGCTGCTGGCATCCAGTAGGTAGAGGCCAGGGTGCTCAACATCCTATATCACACAGGGCAGCCACCCACAGGAAAGAATTATCTGCCCCAAATGCCAATGGCCCTGTGGTTGAGAATCTTGGCTCTGGGGAATTAGCCTTGCCTGAGGAAGATTATTCCAGCAAGGCCCAGGACAAAACATGTACCGTGTGACATTCTGGCATTTGCCAAAGTAGTTGAGGCACAAGTGTCTCCTGGACTCTGTGTCTCTCACGACCACCTCCTCCTTCAGGGCACCAAGCTGATCTACTCTGCTATGGAATCCGCATCTAACATGTATTAAACATTTGTTAAACAGAATGCCTAAGTACTACCCCCAATACTTCTCTCACAAGTACTCAGAGCCACACTCCCTAGGATCAAATCCTGACAACGCCACTTATTAACTGTACGAATGCCAGGAAGCTATTTACCTCCTCTCCAAACTTGAGTCTTATTTGTAAATGAGAATAATAACAACACCTATTTCATCCTGTCTATGTAAGGGTTAAATTATAGAATGAATACAAAGCACTCAGAGTAGTACCTGAAACCAAAACAGGCACTCAACAAATGCCAGCAGCACATGCATGGAATACAGTTGTCTGCCCCCCTCACGGTAAACCAGAAGGCCCTCAGAAAGGGGAGGATGGGAAGCTCATCTTGGAAGGCAGTGAACATCTCCAGGCAGGAACACAGGCCCACCACCGGGTGCTGAGGGAGGAGGGGGCCTGAGAACTGCCAGAGCCCTGCTGGCCAGCTCTTTGATGCCTCCCAAAGGTTTGGAAAATGACCTCCCCAGGGAACCCAGCAAAGAGCTGCTTATAGGGCACCAGAGCAGGAAGGATGTCTAACTGCAGGAACTAGACCAACTCTGCCCCTTCCAAGGGGAGAGTGGGGAGCAAATGACTGACTCTCCCTAAACCCCGTCTCTTAAACACATACCCACTTCAGAGGGCTGTCATGAGGAGTGAGCATGTTAACGATTACAAACAGGGCTGTCACATTTGCCCATACACACGAGCCAAGTTCCTCAAGGACTTTCTGGTGCTTCACAGATGGCACAGACTCATTTATTAAAACTATTTTCTGGCAGTAAACAGTATACTATAATGGGTTTCCTAACCGATGAAGCAGAGTGTCTTCAGGGATGGAGGGGACACCTTCTTCTAACCTGCGTGAGGGTGATCTAGGACTCAGTGGGGACCTGTAGACACAGGTGCTCTACAGAGTGGCCGCTACCACAGTGTTGTCACTCCCAGCTCACCTTTTCCAATTCCTGCAGGAACACCTGAGCAATCCAGGCAGCTCTCTCAAAACAGGCGATCACTTCCTCCTCCCTCTCAGTCAGGCGGAAACGGGAGGCGATGGAGCTGGGGAGGCGTTCCAGGGAGAGGCCTGCAGGAGGAAAAGAGCATCTCAGACCTGCCCTGCTCAGGCCCCCAACTCTATGCCCTCCCCACGGGCCTGGGATGGGCTCATCCTTCTGAGGGGACATATGCTCTGGAGCAGCCAGTGGGGAGTGAGATCTGCAGAGGGGAGGGAGGAAGCTAAAGCCACGGGGGGGGGGGGGTATTAGCGGTGGCTGGGAGCAAGCAACGGCTGACAGAGGGACCCAGGCAATCACACTGCAACGCCCCCAGCCCAACTCCCTCAGAAAGCCATTCCCCAACCCTCCTTCCAGATGTTAGAAGAAAAACTTCCACCCTCCAGATGCTGACTACTTCCTAGGCTGCAGTGGGGTCACGCCTAGCCAGCCCTTTTCTCCCCCTAGTGGAAGATCTATGTGAGCCTCTTTGGATGGTCACAATCTGTAGCACAGCAGGTGCTTGAGTCACATGGCATTTTATATGTACCCTTCCCAGGGAAGCAAACACTTTCTACCTCATCTAAGTTGTCTGTGCTCAGGTCTCCTCTGCCTGCAGTGGACACCTGCTGTTTCTACCTCCCCAATACCCACCTCCCATCTTTCAGTATCGGCACCTCATTTTTCCTCTGACCAACCCACAGTTACAGCCAATCACAAGGGCCACAGTGACAGTCACAGCTGATCACAAGGGCCACAGTGATAGGCCAAGGGTGAGTACATGGCCCAATATGAGTCAGTAAGAACCAGTTTCAGGCTCAAGTGGCTAGGGCACCAGCCACATACACCAGAGCTGGCGGGCTTGAATTCAACCCAGGCTCACTAAACAACAATGATGGCAGCAACCAAAAAATAGCTGAGCATTGTGGCAGGCACCTGTAGTTCCAGCTACTTGGGAGGCTGAGGCAAGAAAATCACTTAAGCCCAAGAGTTGAAGGTTGCTGTGAGCAGTATCGCCACAGCACTCCACTGAGGGCAACAGCTTGAGACTCTTGTCTCAAAATAAAAAGAACCAGTTTCAGAATTGATACTCTTTCCACCAGAGTTGATAAGCCGATCTCATAGGTCTGCCTGGAAATGTTAGGAAAGACTGCCTTAAAATGAAGTCTACACAATGTGACTATAGACAACACTATTAAACTATACACTTAAAAATGGTTATGATGGTAAATTTTATGTTATGTGGTTTTTTTTTACCCACAGTTAAAAATTTCTAAAAAATTAATAAAATGAAAGCATAGCGCCAAGGCAATAAAAAAAAAGAAAACTGGGGCGGTGCCTGTGGTTCAAAAGGGTAGGGTGTCGGCCCCATATGCCAGAGGTGGCGGGTTCAAACCCAGCCCCGGCCAAAAAAAAAAAAATCTGTAAGAAACAGAAGGGAAAGCGTTGTCAGGTTTACTAGAAATGAATGCTGTAAAGAAGAATAACTGTATTTGTGGCAGTTTTCTTTAAAGGCAGGAAAAGCACTGAATAACTCTTAGACATGGAAAAAAATGAAGTTCACACACACAGGAAAGATGAGGCCTGATGGAAAAGATTCCTAAACCCATTATTTGAGCACCCAGATTCAGCCTTGCCTGAAGCTCTACTCCCTGCAACTTTCCAGAGTATGAGCCAATGAACACCCCCATACATTCAGGATTCACCTCTTGAGTGAATGACCACATCAGCCTCCTAACTGGCCTCCCAGCCTCTAGCCTCATTCTACTCTAATCTCCAGGGGTGTCTATCCCCAGCTGTCAATGCCCACCTGTTACCCCCCTCTCCACCAGCCTCAACTCCCACCCCACCCACCACATCCACACCAACCTCCAGCTCCCCACTGTTGGGCTGGGGACTATCCTCCTGACTTACTCAAGTTGCTCCTCTTCCCTGGACTGTACCCTCCCCACCAAATCTATCCAAAATCACTGCTCACCTTCTGACCCACTGATGCTGCCTCCTTCCTGACATTCCCTGATATGACTGACCACAAACTCCTTTGAGCCCCAGTCTGCACGTATTCCTGTCTCATCATTTCTTATACTTATTTCTTCACCTATTTCCCCAACCAGACCATAAGCTCCCTCCAGTTATCAACCTAGTTGTGTTCCCCTTTCCCACTCGGCACACAGTAGGTACTGACAAGCACTAGCTGGCTGGAAAAAGAATGACAAGCCTGATCACGTCTGACAAAGTACAAAGTGCTCTGCAAATATAAAGTAAGGAATTATTACTGTTTTTCTTAGCTAGATTCCAACGCATACAGATTCAGTAACCTTGCCCTCTGCCAGGCTGGCCTGTGACTAAGTCCTGGGGTGTGACTAAGGGTGAGGGTGCCTCAGCCTAGGGGAAGGCAGGCACAGAGCATGGAGGCCCTTGCTCAACACCAAGTCTCAGTTACCTGGGTCACCAAGTGTCAACATACCTCTTGCCAAATGACTTACAACCAGGAGAGGAAAAATTCTCAATCCAGAGGACTAAAGGCAGTGGAGGAAAGAGAAAGAATCAGGGAGACAGGTCTCACTGCTCACACCAAGCTGGGGCCTGCCCCTCCTCCTCAGATGTGCAGGAAGGTGGACAAACATGGGCTGCGAGACCAGCTGCAGATGGCAGGACGCCACCAACTCCAGAAGACATAGTAGGCCTGTTTTAACACAATTGCCCTGTAGTCCCCAGAGAGATGTGCTGAGGCTGGGCTGTCTCCTGCCTCACCTCTGGGTCCAGCACCGGGAGGGGCAAGGCCAGCTGCTGGGAGGTCCAAGCTGCCAGTCCCAAGCCTCTGCTGGGCTGGCCCTGGCCACTGAAAAGCACTGAATTCAGGAATGATGGTCTGTGTGGCCTCCACCTTCCCTGGGCTTCATTTGCTCTTTCAGCAGGCCCTCCCCACTATGCTCCTCCGAGAATTCCAAATCTCTTCCTCCTTGAAAGCTCAAAGCAAAGCCACCTCCTCTATGAAGCCCTCCCAGGGGGAGTCAAGTCTCCCTACACCTGAACCAGCAGGACATTTGGGCTACATCTCCTATGTGTGTGCCTTTTCCTGTGCTGTCAACATCCTCACTGCCCAATTCTGAGGGACCTCAACGCCCCAGGCGAGCGCAGGGCTTGTGTTTAGAACGTATAAGGATGCGTGCACAAACAGGCTATAGCTAAGTGCAGAGCCTGGAGGGTTTCTCCCTCTCCATTTAAAAAAGAAAATGGCTCTTGGAGAATTCATAAATAAATTGTAGTTATATTTATCAGTGCAATACTTCTCAGACTTTATTTTTTAAAAAAGAACTCTTTTATATACAGTATGGGCAAATTTCCCCCAAATTACATTGTGTCATATAAATATCATTTATATGACATTTAGAAGAAAAGCAGATTAATCTATATTGACAGGGGTGGAGGTGGTGATCAACTGGAAAAGGATCCAAGGAAACTTTCTTTGGTTCTGTATTTGTATTACGGTGCTGGCTACACGGGCATTTATACTAATCTAACTCACCACATCATGCAGTTAAGATTTGTGCATCTTACTGTATGAAAGTTTATCTAAGAGTAATGGAGATAATCCCTTTTTGAAGGAAGAGGTTTTATGATTCACAGAAATGAAAGCTCAGAGTAGAGGTGGTCCTCTATAAAATAATTTACAGTATACACAAAACCAAAAATGTTCTTGGAGCTGGTAATGGCTATTCCTAAGCAAAGTCACAGTCCAGTCACCTGGTTCTGCCCATAAAAAGGGGCATATATACCTTCTATTTGTTCTCTGGTTAATATGAAGGTCCATTTTCCTGTCCACAAACATCTGATCGGAAACCTACCAGGGGCTCTGACCTTTGGGTTCTTCACCCTCTGCCCTGTGAGCACTTCTGTGCCAGCAGCCAAACCAAAACACCAGATTCAGGACTGAGATAGGCTGCTCCCAAGTCCAGCCTTCAAGGGACCCAGGGACCATAACACAGCCCTGTGGGTGGGCAGGAAGCCAGGCCTGCCAGGAAGTGCTAGGCACTGCCTCCTGATTCCCACTAGAAGAGGGGCCCTTCTGCGCCAACACCCGGCTCTGGGTTGGAAGCCAAGCTGATCCTGACACCAGGCTCCTTTAGTCTGAGATGATTCATCACATCCCAGGTAGCCGCCCTTCCAAGAATCCCCACCCTTGGAGCCTTGGACCCTGGCTGCAGAGGTGGAAAACAGAAAGCTTCCTGTGCAACTGAACGGCTCTCTCCACATGGGTGGACCCCCTCCCATATGCAAAGGGCACAGAGCACCCGGTACCCATTGAGGGATAAGCCCACAGCTGCATACTCTGTGAGCGGGAAGAGGGAAAAAATGTAATTCATTCAGCCTTCAGGGAGGGAGCTCCTAGGCCAGGAAGGGAAGAGCCCTCACAGATTCCTCAAAGTATCAACTATGGGAATGTAAAATGGTGCAGACTCTGTGGCAAATAAGATGGCATCTCCTCAAAAACATTAAAAAATAGAATTACCATATGACCCAGCAATTCCACTGCTGGGCATATAACCCAAAAGAAATGAAAGTAGGGTCTCAGGGAGATACCTGGACAACCCTATTCACAGCAACATTATCACATTATCACAAAGGGGGAAGCAATCCAACTGTCCATCCCCAGATGAATGACTGAACAAAATGTGGTGCATACATGCGCACAGTGCAGTACTACTCGGTACTACTCAGCCCTAAAAAGGAAGAAATTATGACACACTCTACCGTGTGGATGAACCCCGAGGACACTGTGCTAAGGGAAATAAGCCAGACACAAAAAGGCAAACACTGTCTGATTTTCCTTATAGGAAGTACTTAGAGTGGTCAAATTTCCAGAAAGGAGTGTTGCTGTTGAAGTGGTATAGAGTTTCGGTTCTGAAAGATAAAAACCATTCTGTAGACTGGTTGCACAATTATGTGAATGTTAAAGAGTTCTCAACATACTGGTTGCACAATTATGTCCTAAGAGTACTAAAATGCACACTTAAAAATTAAGATGGTAAATGTTATGGTATGCTTGTATGTTTTAGTTCAATTTTTTTAAATGAAAAGAAAAAAGCAGGCAGTTTGGTTCCTCTATCAAGTCTCAAAAAAATGCACATTTAACCCAGCAATTCTGCTTTCTAGGAATGTATCTTTAAAAAAAAAAAAAATCAATGTATGTAAAAATTTAGCTTCAAGGATATCCACTATCCCATGGCAGCATTGTTTATAATGGCAGAAAACCGGAGATCTAGCATACAGGAATGATGACAGGGGGACAAGTTCAAAAAATTATGATAGATCCCCACAATGAAATTCTATGAGGCCACTTACAGTGATGTAGATATATAAAGGAAAACAATTTCTGAAATATCAACTTTTTTTAAAAAGCAGATTATAAAACATGACTGTATGAATTTATTTTTATTTTAAAAAAATCTATAGGGAAAAAAGACTGAAAGGAGATATCTCAAAATATCTTCATGAAGTTATAAGTTTCTCCCCAAACCCAAAATGGGATTACTAACAATATCTAGCTCGTGGTGTGGCCATGACATTAAATCAGATGAAATATCATACAGAGTGGAATGTATGCTCTTAGAAATCATTTCCAAGTGATGCTCACAAAGACCTCTTAGGTAGAGACTTAACCCTCCTCCAGGGTTACAAGTGAGAAACCTAATCAGGAAAAGCAGATTAATTCCAGGTCCCTGGCTTTGACACCCTCTGTTCTCTTGGCCCAGACTCCCCAGTGACTTCTCTCCCCCTTGGAGACCCAAATCTCAGGCTTGGGCAGCCCCGGTGCTCTTCACTCATCTTTCGTGTGTGTGTCCCTGGTGACTAAGTGATAGCCATGTACCCTGGCGAGGGACAGGCTCCTCAAAGGGACTCCAACAGCTCTGTCCTCACTACATATCCCACTGATGCAGGGAAGGGCTGCCAGGGGAAGATGCAGGGAGACCACTGCTTCTGCCTGTGCAGGGCCAGGCCCCACCCTCGTGACTCTCCTCACCATCTCGTTCCCACCATCTCAGACCACAGAAGGTGTATCAAGTCCCACTTCGTATCTCTCAGCCTAAGAAGGCACAAAAGGAAGGCAAGGTGACCACACAATCAACCAGCCAGCCTCCTTCCAAGTTCACACAACAGCAGTCTGCTCCTCCTTCTTCACCTGGAAGCCAGGTCTCACCCAGGGCCGGGACAGAGCACCCCAAGAACAAGGTCTCCTCTCTACAATGCATACAGCCTGCACCCCTTTGAGGAGGAGGACAAAATCAACACTGAATTCCTGCCATACCAGGGCTAAAAAAACAAAAACCAAATATGCCGCCACATCCTGCCCTGGGAGCAGCCTGGTGTTTTTTCTTTTTCTTAAAAGTTTTAATAAGACACAAAATCCCAGGTGACAACAGAATAGCTTGGGGTTGCACTGACCAAAAGAGTGTGGGGGGACCTCTCAAGGGTATGAAGAAGAGAATCTGTGGATCACAGTCCTCACAGCACTTTGATGTATTTTCCTTCCTGACTTTGCGAGTGGCTGGGTCTGGCGTCTCCCTGCAGGACTTCCTATGAACTGGGCTGTGGTGTCAGGCCCTCCCTGACACTGGGTGCAGGGAGGAAGAGAAAGAGGTCAGCTAGGCACAGATATGAAGAGAGGGGAACACTTTTACACTATTGATGGGACTGCAAACTGATACAGCCTCTTTAGAAAAAAGTATGGCATATCCTCAAAGAACTCAAAATAGACCCATTCCATTTGATCCCACAATCCTATTATTAGGCATCTACCCAGAAGAAATAAATAAATAATTTTATCATAAGGGCATTTGCACTAGATTGTTTGTCGCAGTTCAATTTTTTTTTTTTTTTGGAGACAGAGTTTCATTATGTCGCCCTCGGTAGAGTGCCGTGGCGTCACAGCTCACAGCAACCTCAAACTCTTAGGCTTAAGTGATTCTCTTGCCTCAGCCTCCCAAGTAGCTGGGACTACAGGCGCCCGCCACAACGTCCAGCTATTTTTTTTTTGGTTGTAATTGTCACTGTTGCTTGGCAGACCTGGGCCGGGTTCAAACCTGCCAGCCCCGGTGTATGTGGCTGGCGCCTAACCACTGAACTATAGGCACTGAGTCTGCAGTTCAATTTAGAATCACCAAGATGTGGAAATAACCCAAGCACCCATAAACCTAGGAATGGATTAGCAAATTGTGGTTTACATATACCATGGAATACTATTTAGCCATAAATAGATGGAGACTACATCTTTTGTATTAACCTGGATAGAGCTGGAGAACATTTGTTTTAGTAAACTATCACAAGAACAGAAAGTATCCAACATACTCAATACTAATATGAAGTCAGTTGACAAGTCCCACACAAGAGAAAAACTCAATTTAATTCAAGTTGAGGGGGGAAGGGGATTGGTGTGCTCCCTCCTAACGGGCACAATCTAAGGGAATGTGACACACCTCCTGAGTGTGGGATACAACTACAACAGGGATCTTACCTAACAAATGCAAACCTAAACATTTGTACCTTCATATTCACCTGAAATTAAAAAAAATATAAAAAGTGGCCAAGGGCCAGGCGCGGTGGCTCACGCCTATAATCCTAGCACTCTGGGAAGCTGAGGAGGTAGATTGCCTAAGCTCATGAGTTCGAGACCAGCCTGAGTCAGAGCAAGACTTCATCTCTAAAAATAGCCAGGCATTGTGGTGGGTGCCTGTAGTCCCAGCCTCTTGGGAGGCTGAGGCAAGAGCATCTCTTAAGCCCAAGAGTTTGAGGTTATTGTGAGCTGTGACGCCATGGCACTCTACCCAGGGTGACAAAGTAAAACTCTGTTACAAAAAAAAAAAAAAAGTGGCCAGATAGGCTGAGACATAGGGCAGGACTGGTTCTTGAGGGTCCCACAGCCCATCTGTGAAGCCAGAATAAGCCCCAATTAGGTAGTAATGACTAAAGTCTGCAGGGCTCAAGGCTGGAGAAGTGGGTCATGCTCCGTGTGGGTCTTAGCACACGAAGTCAGCACCAGAGAAACAGAAGGAATGCAGGCCGAGGAGGGAGAAGGAAGCTATGTGCCCCAGACAGCCTCTGAGATGGGAAAAAAGCACTAGGGCTCCCAGGCTGAACCAGCCAAGGCTTGAGATATTGACAGCACAGGAGCTGAAGCATCCTGGATGCCAACAAAAGCCAGGAGTTTAATCCAACAGAAAAAAGGGGATAACAGGTCACCCTGAATCCACAAAGCCTTCATTCTTGATCTAGGACCCAGATCACTCAGCAATGGACCCTACAAAAAAACTGACCTAGTTAGTGTGTTGACCAATTGGTAGGCCAATTTGAGGGGAAACAGGCCATGCGGCACCCCACAGTATGGCAAACAGGGGCCAAAGTTCTAACCACCAGCAGAAAGGGACATCCTGAGCCTTATTACCAGGCTCTCTATTCAGTGTCCTTTCAGGGGCTCACCTGGCCCTCACCCTCATTCTGCAATCCCTCCCATGCTCACCCTCTCTAAGCTCCAAGGAGGTGAATATACCCCACCTCCAAACAAGCCACTTCCATGGTCTTGCAGCCTCCTTTACCAGGAAGGCACCTTTCCCACTCAGCTGCAGATGATTTATACTCATGTTTCAGCTCGCCTATGAATCCCCCACAGCTGGCTGGATCTCACTCACCTCCCTCTCTGCAATAGAACAGTTCAACCAAACACATATGCCTTGGGCATCAGGGACCAGCTGGAAACCGGAGTCAGAGACAAGTTCAAATCCCAACCCTGCCACCACAGGTGTCACCTGAGATGAATCACTTATTTCTGCCTGTGCTCTGAGGCTCTATCTCTATCCCTTTCACCCTCTTGGGTAATAGCACCCTGATTTTCCTTTGAGGAACCATTTCCTCAACTTAGTCCATAAGAGTCAGGTAGAAGAAATCCCACTCCTGGAACCAACCCAGTATCAACCTAGTATCCAAGGTACTGGTCGCCACACTGGCTCCAGCGTGGGCATGAGAGCCTTGCCCTGGCACTCTGCTGCTGAGGGAGTGCTGTGCTGCAAGAGCCAGGTAACCTGGAGCTGCCGAGAAAGACCTCTTTGAGCCTCTGGATCCAGCTATACCTGACACCATTCTACCCAAACAACTTTCTAGTTACATAAGCTCCCAAATATCCAGACCCTCCCCACTTTTGTTACTCCTCTAGCTAATTAGAGTTGTTTTTGTCATTACAACAACTCTGTTTATATACAAACTGATTCCGAGAAACCTGGTGTCAGAGGGGACAATCCCTGAAATACAGGATTGGCTGGGCTGAGGTCAGGTAGGGGCAGTAAAGATTTTGCCATCTCTCAGCTAAGAGATTATACACACATGATAAGTCCAGATACATAGCAGCAGCACAGCCGGCTGAAATACACCCTTGTCGCCTTGAGATGAGACCCTGGGCCACAGAGGCTGGAGCTTTAGGATATGTGGATTGAACATTTCAGGAATTAGCCCATGTTGGATACTTTTGGGGGCCACAAAAAGACTTACAAAAAGTAAACCTTACAAACTGCACACCCAGCAGCCTCTCTGAAGGCCCTTTTTGCATATGCACAACAATCCAAGATAGCCAAGAGTCAAGTCAGATAATTGGAGTTGGAAATTCTCTGCACCCGCTGCAGGCAGTGCCAGAGGGGGCAGGGAGACAAGAATCTTTTAGGAGATAAGGCTGGGGCCCTGGGAAAGGCTTGCTTGTGCCAAGACCTCAGCAGGTCCCCTGCTGTGGTTCCCACCACACTGCTAGCAGGCTAGGGAACATGTAAGCTCACCGCTTACACACTAAACTGAGGGCTCGGGGGGTGGACTGGGGCCTGGATCTAGAGCCAAGGACTTGGAGTTAACACAATCTCTGACTCTGGGTTCTCACTCATGCAGATGATCCAATCCAATCGCCCAAAGGGTTATTACTACGGAGTTTTAGGGAGCTGTAGAGCCAGATAGATGCCAGACAACACCTCAGACCACTCAACTCAAGGTAATCAAGTGTTACACTCCCATTGAGAGCTGGGGTGCCCAGGGCAGCAATCCAAATGGGACTCTGCACAAATGCCCCCTCTAAGGTGGCCAAAAGGTGAGAGTCAAGGCAAAGCTTCCCATGGGACAGAACTGAGGGCAACAATGTAGCCAAGACTCTACAGCCAGGAGGAGTCGCTAGCTTGCCCTTGTAGGCCAGGGTAGTAAGCCACAGACCTTCCATCTCTGGGTGTTTCTCCCAGAGCCACATCACACTGGGAAGAGACTGCTAACCTGCCTGCCACTCCCTCAAGCAAAGAGACCCTCACTACTCATCCCGGCACACCTAGTAGGTGCTTGCTGAGTCACCTGCTAGCAAATTTTACTTCTCCTGTAAGAGATAAACCATGAACCTTGAGATACAACTAGAAGAGGCCAGATTGCTGGCGAGAGAGACATACTGACCTCCAATTGGAAAGAATGGTGTGTAGGTATTGGTTTGCAGTCGAAGAGAGCTTGGAAGGGGAGAATACTGCAGGTTGAATAGCCAAGGGAAGCTTGTGGTACCTGAACTGTGTCCCAAGGGAATGTGAGGACTTATCTACATGTAAAGGAAAAAGGTGTGACAGGCAAGGACAACAACTCAAGAGAAGGGGAAGGAAAGAACTTCATGGGTAATGCCAGGCACCAGGAACAGACCTCGTTTGGCTGACATGCAGTGCTCCAGAGAGGGAAAAAATGAAGACAGGACTGGTTGAGGGGCAAAAGAAATGACTGCCAGCCTCGTGACCTGAAGTTCATAGGAAGACAGGCACATGAGCACATGAATTGAAATGTGCAGGGCTCTGCCAAAGGCTTCATGAGAATGGACATAGCAGATGGGCCTTCCCAGAAGGACCTCAAACCCAGAGAAGTCTGGAGTGTTTTTAACACACAGTAAATGGAAGATGTTCCTCCCTTAAATAAACCAGGATGGTAGAGGGACTGCCCTACCCAGGATATACAAGTTCTGACAATTAAGTTCATGAACTTGCTACCAGGCATTCACACGGGCAGCACTGTACAGACAACACGGTAAGGTTTCATCACCTTGATATATCGGTGTCTCACAGCTGTGTTTGTATTGACGTGCGGCTTGCTAAATGGTGTTCATTATTTTTGTTGCGCATTTTTGTGTGCTGTCACAAGAATGTCAGAGCTTGAATTAGAGCAATGAACAAACATTAAATTTCTTGTTAAATATGGCAAGAGTGGAAGTGAAATAGGGTCATGTTAGTCCAAGTTTATGAGGATATTGCTATAAAGAAAATGGCAATGTATAAATGGATTAAATGTTTTTCTAAGGCAGGGAAAGTGTTACTAATGAAGAGAGGTCATGGAGGCCAGTAATTAGAAGAACTGATGAAAACATTGCAAAAATTTGTCAAGTAGTGCATCAAAATTGTTGGCTGACTGTGAGAAGCACAGAAGATCAGGTAAACAATGACAGAGAAACAGGAGAATCTTAACCAAAAATCCTGACATGAGAAAGGTGAGTGCAAAAATGGTCCCAAAGGAGCTTGCTGATGAACAAAAGTGAAGGAGAGCTGACGTTTGCCAAGACCTTCTGGAGGGGCAATACAATGTTTTGAGCCATGTTATCACTGATGATGAAACCTGGGTGTACCATTATGACCCTGAAAGAAAGCATCCAAGAGCACAGTGGAAGTCAGCCAATTCTCCACAACCAAAAAATTTCCTTAAGTTCAAATCAAGAGTCAAAACAATATTGCTAACCTTTTTTGATATTAGAGGGATTATTCATTAGAAATTTATACAAACTGGACAAACGGCTAAGTTTACTATTTAGAAGTGCTAAAAAGGCAGCATGAAAAAGTTATCTGACAATGACCTAAACTTTTCACCAATAACGCATGGCCCTTACATAACAACAATGCACCAGCCCACACGGTGCTGTCTGTGAGGAAGTTTTTACCCATGAAACAAATAACTGTATTGGAACACCCTCCCTACTCACCTGATCTGGCCCCCCATGACTTTTTCTTTACTTGAAAATATAGAAAATACTGAAAGGAAGACATTTTGATGACATACAGGACATCAAGGATAATATGATGACAGCTGTTATGGCCTTTCCAGAAAAACAGTTCTAAAATTGCTTTGAAGGGCTTAGTGCCTGTAGCTCAAGCGGCTAAGGCACCAGTCACATACACCAGAGCTGGTGATTTGGAATCCAGCCGGGTGTGCCAAACAATAATGACAACTACAACAAAAAAATAGCCAGGCGTTGTGGCAAGCACCTGTAGTCCCAGCTGAGGGAGGCTGAGGCAAGAGAATCGTATGAGCCTAGGAGTAGGAGATTGCTATGAGCTGTGATGCCACAGCACTCTACCCAGGGTGACAGCTTAAGGCTCTGTCTCAAAAATAAATAAATAAATAAAAAATAAAATAAAATAAAATTGCTTTGAAGGGTAGACTAGGCACTAGCATCAGTGCATAGTTTCCCAAGGGGGCGGGTAATTCAAAGGTAACAGTAGTCATATTCAGCAATGAGGTATATATAGCACATTTTCTAGGATGAGTTCATGAACTTAATTGTCAGACTTCGTATATCTATCATCTGCACCTGAAATAGGGTGGAAACATTTCCTTTCCCAGGATCTTCCCCTGCCTCACATGCTTGGTTGGTTGGGAGCAGTCACATGGGGGCCATAGAAGGCCCTGGGGAATGGAGTCAGAGAAGAGCAAGCTTCTAGCCTGGACCAAGATGACTGATGCTAGTTGAAATATAAAAGCTAATTTTCTAAAGAACTCACCCCCAGGTCGCCAGCCCTGGAAAAGCAGATCCTGGGGAAAGTGGCACAGGGCTTCACCAAGGCTGTAGTTCCCACTCAACCCAGGGCTAAGGAAGGCTTGGAGAGGAGTAAGTCCTTATCTGTGCGAACCTATCTAGGAGGTAACTGTAATACGCTCCCCATCTGGTGGGTCCTATAATATGGTCAGGGTGCAAGTTTTGGAGACAACCATCTACGAATGCTACTTACAGGCTATTGACCTTGGGTAAGCCTCAGCTTCTTAACCAAAAATGGGCATAACCAACACCTCCCATTTTATAGAATAGAGATGAAGGTTAACCCTTCAGTAAACATTTAATAAACAAGTATTCTAAGTAAGTGCTTCTCCAACTGTAATATGCATACCTGGGAACGTCGTTAAGGTACAGAGTCTGATTCAGTAGGTTTGGGGAGGGGCCTGACAATCAGCATTTCTAATAAGCTCCTGGGTGGTGCACATGTGATCATCCTGACCCCTCACCCCTCACATGCATGCATATCATAGGCTTTCAGAGAAAAAATCCTGTACCTCACATTTCTGGGAATGCCACCAAATGTCAAGTGCACCAGAGAGGCTCAAGAAATTGATACTTGGGGGAATGAAGGACTGACTGGGGGATTCTGATAGACAAGGGAGGGACTCTCAGCTCTGCCCAGGGCCCACAGAGCACCCAGGAGCAGCTGGCCACAGGACAAGGTGCTGCTGAGTGATGGACAAGTCAACTTGACTGCTTCTTGCGGCCAGGAGGAGCTAGAGGCAGGACCCAGGAAGAGGTGCTCCTTCTCCAAAACCAGAGCCTCCATCAGGGCCCAGACTGCCTCCTAGGTGCCACTGAGAGGCTCTACAATCCAGTCTTCTACCCCTGACAAGACTGGGTCAGCCTGAGCATGGGTGTGACTAAAATGCTAGGGACCAGTGAGTGCCAGTAGCTGGGCACAGACCACTTGGACCTGGAAATGAGAGGTCATCTCATAAAGGTATCTTATTTTTCTAACTTAGAGGAGACAATGTGGTTTTCTATTAGTTCTAAACAAACTTGACATGGGCAACAACTCTTTTTGCCTTAGAGAAAGTGGAAGGTCATATACCGCCCCCCCCCACCCTGTACACAGGTACACACTGTCCTGTCTCTGCACTCTGGGCGAGCTGAAGCCCTGCCCTCAAGTTCTCAGGTTGGTGTCCAAAGCCTCCCTGAGAATCAGACACACAGTTGCATGATATCTCCCCACTTCAGTGGAAGACCCAGGCTTTGTGAACAATGCCTCAGAGGGTCCCAAGGCCAAGCCCCTCTGCTCTAAAGGAAAAAGAAGGTAAAGGAATGTGTTCCCATGTCTTGGGAGGTTGAGGGTGAGGAGACACAGAGCCTGGCCCTTACCTCCCTAACAAGAGCAGCAGGTCCATGTGGGAGACGCCCACACTCTGGCCCCACTGGAGCCTCCTGGCTTGGGAACCTCAGGCTCCCCACTAACACTCAGGCCCTGTCCTCCTCCCTCCAGCAGGTGCACCTGAGACCCAAACTCCCTGCTGTACCAGATGGTACCAAATGGAACCACACAGCAGAATGCAATGCAAAGTGGTAAATAAAGCTGTGGTGGAGCAGCCTGGCCAGGAGCACTCAGAATGGTCAGTCGGAGTCCTGCAGAATCAGAAAGAGTCCAAGGCCAGAGGCTGCTTGGGGGCAGAGGATCCCAGTTCAAACGCAAGCTAACCGGTATCCTGGATAAGCTGTTTCACTTTTGTCAGCCTTCATTTCTCCACTGATAACCTAGATCACTTATGACTACTTCCAGCCTGGAACTCTGCACAGCTGCAGCAACATCACAGGATATTTACAAACTCAGGCTGCCTGGGTTCAAATACTGCTCTGCCACTTCCTGTGAGACTGGCACGAATCCCATCACGTCTCAGCCTTTGCTCCTCTCCTGTGGCACGGAAGAGAAAGAACACTGCATGGGGTAGCTGTGGAGATTCAGCGAGGGCACACTTGACACAGAGAGGGCTCCAAAAACATTATCATTCTGGGACCTCTGAGGGCCCTGCTACCACCATGCTCATGCTCACACACGCAGTCAGGACCAGTGACCAATAACCTCACTCCCCTTGGATGTAGCCTCTACTCTGCATAGGAAGACCCATCAGATCCCCCCCAAACCCAGGAAAAACGACATCATGCACACCTTGGGGGCCACATGCATGGCCTCAAGCACACACGCAGTCAGGTGAACCTTAGCATGCCAAGCAGCTGGTGTAGTCACAGCAATAGGACAGGAAGGACAGCAGAGAGGACGCAGGCGAGGGGAAGTCACGTGCAATCACAGGGGATGAGAGCTAGCACAGCCCATGACCAAGCAGCCCATGCCGGCAGCACCCGGCTCCTTACCTCCCCTGCAGGACCTCTGACCACCAGGACTGTGTTCCCCCAAGAAGCTGGAGGCATGCTGGAAAGAGTAGAGAGCAGGAGACAGGGAGCAATATACACTGAGCCAGGTTTACAGGAGAAAGTACTGAAAAGGAAACTCAAGGAGGGTGTTCGGTTCAGGGTGCCCATGGCAGAAGTGGCTTCCAGGAGACTCAAAAGACCCAAACACCAAATGAAGGTCACCCCCAAGACTGGCCTGTGCCAGAGTTGCAGAAAGGAGAATGAGAGAGTAAAGGGAGAAGACTCTCATAGACCGGACCATCCCAAAGGGGCACCTGCCCTGAAAGGCTGGTGGTGGGTCTGCCCAGAGTGACAATCTCACCAGGTTCCCTGGGGTGGTGCCAAAAGGTGGTTTCCCCTCTTTCACGGGGAAAGGGACCAAAGGAGGCAGGGTTGGACAAACACCCTTAGGAACCCCCACTAGCCAGAGTCAAGGAGGGCATGCCCTCCACAGATGTCACAGTCACTCCTACTGGGACCCAGAGGAGAAAGAGGAAATGTGTGTGAGTGTATGGAGTGGGTCACATTCAAGGCCAGGTTCAGAAGATGGAGGTTCTAGTCCTGGCTCCACTATGAATCTGTGTAACTTTGGGCAAAGGATGTATCTTTTCTGGGCCTCAGTTTCCCCATAAATAAGGTGGAGAGACTGTCCCTATCTATAATATAAAAGAGAGTGATACATATTCTAATGCCAGGCATGAAATCCCCCCACAGGGCCACATGCAGCTTTTCTAGACTTTTCTCTGGGGATTGGTTTGTGCTGGAACAGCCTGGGCAGGGGGGCACCTGAGACCTCACTGCCACCAAGGGCCACCTCTCAGGCTCTGCAATCCCAGGGCTTATAGATCTAAGGAAGAAGAAACCTGCAACACAAGATTGGGGTAGGACTTCTACTCACACTTAACACATTCAGGGTCAAATGAATGATATAATCTCTCCAGCTGGGCTGCCCACCATCTTCCCTTAGGAAGATTAGCATCACTGGCCCTGTATCCCTGAGTCCCCCCAAAGCACCCCTTGTTCTGGGAAAGCTATGAGCTCCTCAGAGGCAGGAACTGGTTTTGAACTGTCTGTCCCTATAGATCTTAGCACCTGCTCCCTGAGTGGCTCATAGCAGGTGCCCAACAAATACCTGAGGAGTGCCAGATCCCTCCAGAGCATTGAGCACCTGGCCTCAGGCCAATGTCAGTCACCAGCCTGACAATTAAAGAGCACATTTTTTCCAGCCTTTCTCAACCTGGTCATACAACTCAGCTGATTCCTCTTGGTCATGGCAAGGGCAGCAGGTGTTACAACCCTGACTTATAGACAAGAAAACTAAGGCCAAGAAAGATGAAGAGGTGACTTGCCCAAGGGACACATTGGGTAACCAGTTATTGACAGAGCCAGGGCGAGAACTTGAACCATCTGACAACCTTGCCTGGGCACAAAGTTGTGGTTAGCCTGGCTGGACACCAGGGCCTAGGTGCTACCGGGGGTGGACTTTGGTCCCACAAGCCCACCCCTCCACTGGCCAATAGCCACTGCCTATTCTGAGGCCAGAATGTAACAAGCTATACATGGTGGTGGGAACCCAGGCCAGTGTCCACAACTACCTTTGATGACAAAAGCCTCCGCCAGCAGCCGCATCTGATACAGTGGCTTGTTCTCCAGGGACATGTCATCAATGCCGGCCCGTGCATACATGCTGTTGGCATCTCGGTATGAGCCCTCCACATAGTGCAGTTTGCCCAGGATCAGCATGGCTTCACACATGTACTGTGGCTGAAAGGGTAAGGACCACGTTAGCAGGCTCCTGCCCAAAGCTTCTGGCCTATCCCCCACCAGGTACGCTGGGAGGAACACCCCCACTAAACCATGAGCCAGGAGTTGCCTAAGACCCTGCTAAGAACTCCCCTACTCCTCCAGGAAGGCTTCCCTGATACTTAAGCACGTGCTGACAACTTCTATCTCCCTCACCCCCAGTTCGTAGCCCACATTGTGGCTCTCAGAGAAATTCTTACATGAGTCCCTACTTCTTTCATGTGTGAGTTTTTTTGTGCCCCCATCTAGATTCCAGAGACCTTACAGACTGGGTCCTGCTTCTCTCCCAAAGGCCATGGCCCAGGCTGGGACTCAGTAGTTTACTCTCTTGTTCTGAACACAAGTGGGGAATCAGGGATTGAGCTGAGTTTTGCAGTCTGAAACTTATTATTTGGCGGGGGTGGGGGGCTCCTCTTTTATACATATTTATGCAAACACATGGTTGAGGGGAAGGCCTCAGAGAGAGCCTGTGAGGGCCCTGAAGCTTACGCCTCCGCCCACAGCAGCAGGACCTTTGCAGGGAGGAGCAGCCACACTGGCCATGTGGGACAGAAGAGGTGAGCAAAGTGCCTGCTGGTCACTGCCTCTGCCAGCAACAGAACAGGTCAAAGTGCAGAATCAAGGAGGCCAAATTGCTTGAGTGCAAACCTGTTTTGTTCCCCCTCCTTTCTCAAGTGCTGCTTTTAGCCCCATCTCTGCCCCACAGAGGGACTCTCAGAGCCTGTTTAGAGGCCACCCTGGCCACCCCACCCTAGTTTGGGTCTATTCCCAGCCAGAGCACCCCATGCTGCTGCCTGAGGGAGGCCAAATTGGCCCTGGGCTGGGCTATACCAGCCTCAGACATCGGCCTAGTCCCACTCAAGATCTCCCACCTCTTGGGGCCGTCTGTTCTGGGCCCCTGCCTCTGTCCCTATGCTCAGCTGGCCCACAACCCCTTTGGACCAGGCCCCTGGGCACTGCCCCTGCCACAGGCCACCAATGTGTCTACAAAGCTCCCTGGAGACGTGGCTCTGGCCGACACCTCTATCTCTGTCAGAAAGGTGCTGCCCCCATCTCCCTGCAGGGCAGCAAGAGTCTGGGGTACCTATAAGTCAAGAGGAGCCATCTACCACTCCTCACCATCCACTGACCTCTTAGAAGCCAACTTTGAGAAATGGAATATGGTAAAGCCAGGCTTGGGGGAAGCCAAATTTTCCTTCCCCACTGGTCTTTTTGGTTTTTATAAATGCACATTCCTCCTTTGCTTACTCAGGTCCTCTTCCCCTTAGCCTATGCAGATCCTGTTCCATGCTTTGGGGCCTTCTCCTGCAAGCCTCCTCCTCCTGCAAGCCTCCTGACTACCAGGAAGCTCCCTTCTGGTGAACTCCTACACTGCCACTACCATGTGGGCCCATTTAGCCCCTGTACACCAGTCCTGCTCTCTCTGATGATTGATAAACTCTCAAAAGCTGGATTTTTTAAGGGCATTTGCTAGACTCCCTAGATAGGCCACCCACTCCCTGGACTAGCGCCACAAGATTACACATCCCCAGAGGTATGCAGCCCACAATCCCTCCAAACTGGGCAATGAATGACTCTGCCATTCCCTGCACTGCTCTCAAGCCATGGACTCATTTCCTCTCTGCACTAGCTGCAATTTCCTCATGGGCGAGGGACAGATAATAACGCCTACTCCTCACCTCATCATATTGAAGCCAACAACATTAATAGAGCAAAGTCCAGAAAAGAGCTTTGAACTTTTCTTTAGAAAGGAGCTAGATAAACAC
The DNA here is from genome assembly GCA_963575145.1 of Galago senegalensis. Lineage (NCBI taxonomy): Eukaryota > Metazoa > Chordata > Mammalia > Primates > Galagidae > Galago > Galago senegalensis. The sequence goes on along the minus strand of CAUYTI010123028.1, from coordinate 41,797 downwards.
AGGGTATGAGTAATTATTATTATTATCCTCTCCTACTGTACATGGGGAGAAGGGCAGTGAGGTTCAGAAGGACACATTTCCCGCAAGCTGGTGGGTGTGGCTGCAGCAGTTCCTAGTGGACCAATGACAGTTTACAACACAGCTTCCACCAGGCTGGGGAGTGTAAGACAACGTGGTGAATGTTTCAAAGCTAAATTTATACCATGGCTGCTCTCGGTTCTGAAATCACATCCATCTTGTCTTTTGGTGTTCAGATGTTTCTCCGTTTATGGAAGAATGGTAACAGATGACAGTATAGTCTTGCTGTTGTTTTCTGCTTCTTTAATGTCCTTTCTTAGCCAAATGAAAAGTCAGCTGCACTCTGTTCATTTGAATTTGAAATGGTCTGTCAATCCAACAGTCAGGGAACCAAGTCCTTGGCCCAGAAAGAGGATGCTATGTGGGAAGTGGTTCAGTCAGGGGAAACAGGCCCTCTGCTGTATAGATCAGGTGTCACCTATTCTATTTCTGCCTCACTGTCCCTGTCAATACAAAGGGAAGGATGGCCTCATGGAGATAACCCAGGTATGAGGAAAGAAGAGATGAGGAAACACTTTCCAGGTGTAAAAGGGGGACCATGAAAGCAGGAGCGCTGTCATCAGCCTTAACAGTAATCCAGGTTGCTGGATTACTTTGGGAAGGAGCACCAAGAAGGGGCAGAGAGCATTACAGCTTGGGATATGGAAACAAAAGGCCTAGGTTCAAGTCCTGCACCTACTAGTGTGATCCTTCACCAAGTGATCACCTCTCCCAGGTCTCTGAAATACCCTTGCAGAAGGTTACCATGAGGCCTCCACGGGATGGGGCAATACCCAGAGGTCAGTGGATAAGAGAGGTTAAGACAAGTGGCTTATTTTCACCAACCTTCACAGAACTGAGATGGGCAGGATCTTAAGAGATCCCTGAGAGTAGGTTTCAAGTTGCCCACAGGAGGGGCCTCAGGCCCCACCTCTCCCAGCTCCTCTCCCCATCTGTCAGAGCTGCTCAGGACATACAGGAATCCACCTCAGGGTGCACCTGCTGCTACTAAGATTATCTCAGCTTCTCCCCCCCCCCCCACCATTTGAGGTAAGATAGAAAATCCCATTAACAACTTTTAATATTTTATTTTGCCTGATCAATATCAAGGTTTTGGCTTTGGTCTGGATACACTGAATCTTCCCATGTTATCAGTGCCACATGTGCCTTTGTTTAATAAAGCACGGTAAATTTTGTATTTAATAAATGCAGTGTGAGGCCAGGCACGATGGCTCATGTCTGAAATCCTAGCACTCTGGGAGGCTGAGGCAGGTGGATCAGGAGCTCAGGAGTTCAAGACCACCCTAAATAAGAGTAAGACTCCGTCTCTACTAAAAATAGAAAAACTAGGCAGGCATTGTGGCAGGTGCTCATAGTCCCAGCTATCTAGGAGGCTGAGGCAAGAGGATTACTTATACCCAAGTGTTTGAGGTTGCTATGAGCTACAATGAAAACAGAGTGAGACTTTGTCTCAAAAAAGAAAGCGTGATGTAACAATCAAAATAGTTTTCACAACAAAACAATAGCTGACACAAAGAATGAAGTAGTGGCATGGAGAAGGCTCCAAGTGAAAGTGCTCAGTGGAAAAGAGCAACCTGTCAAGTATATATTCTGTGACTCTGGGAAAAAAAGCTCTAAGTGTGGATGTATGTTTGTGATGCACAAAGAAGGGCATGTGAGTTGCACGTTGGATTATGACCAGTGCTCAACTCTGAGGCTGGGGTGAGCATGCAGCTAAGGGTGATGAACAAGGGCTTTTATTTACCATCCAAATTACTGGTGTGTTGACTGAATTTTTGACAGTAAGACTGAATCACATTTATTTCAAGCACAATTTCTAAATATTTTTTAGAAATGAAAAGGGGTGGCTTGGCGCCTATGGCTCAAGCAGCTAAGGCGCCAGACACATACACCTGAGCTAGTGGGTTCGAATCTAGCCCGGGCCCGCCAAACAACAATGATGGCTGCAACCAAAAAAATAGGCAGGCATTGTGGCAGGCGCCTGTGGTCCCAGCTACTTGGGAGGCTGAGGCAGGAGACTCGCTTGAGTCCAGGAGTTGGAGGTTGCTATGAGCTGTGATGACACAGCACTCTACCTGGGGGGACAGCTTGAGGCTCTGTCTCAAAAAAAATGAAAAGGGGTCTTAGTGGAAAAATCATGGAACCCACCAGTTTGGTCCAATTCTTCTGATCAGTAGATGAGGCACGAAGGGGCCACAAGGTCAAGGGACGTGCTCAGGGTCAAGTTGCTATTTTAACTCAACACAGACCACCCAGTGCTAGATGTGCCTGTCACAAAGCTCAAAAGCATTAATCTTAAACTTCCAGCACACTCTCTCCTCTCCCCCCAGGGCTCTCAGAATAAGCCTTATACTTCCTGGTTTGGTGTCCTAGTCCCTGCTCTCTGGCCCCCCACTCTCTGGCCCCAAAGCAACTTTACAACCTAATTGCCTGCCATTCCCTTTTGCTCCTGCTAAACTGACCGACTTTAATGAGATGCTTTATATGAGGAACCTTTAGATTACATATTGCTTCCTCAGCCCTGTATCTGTGTCCCCTCTCTTCTAGATCCAGCCCCAAGCAGGATCCTATTCTAGTACGGCCATTATCCAGTCTGCTCTCTCCTTCACATCAAGGAGCACCACTAGCCTTATTTTCTCTTGTCTACCACTCCTGGACAAAGGCTATTTTCTTGCTAATAGGACTTTTCTTTCCAGGAAACCTGCAGACTCTTTGAGGGTCAGGGTCCACAGCAGTCCATCTTGATTGCCCTCAGAGTGTATAACACAACGCCTTGCACATAGCACACCAAAATGAAATGTTTAAGGAAGTGAATATATTATTTTGGAACATCTTGTGAAAAATCACTTCCTCTTTGACTCTCTAAGGACATATTCATGCCCCTATTATAGCTCAGGCTACACTGTAATCTAGAACAGCCTCAAACTTTTAATGCACATGTGAATCTCTGGGAGATCTTGTTAAAACGCAGATTCTAACTCTGACTTCACATTTCTAACCAGCTCCCCAGTGATGCTCACACGCTGGAGAGTAACCACATTTTGAGCAGCAAAGGCTGAGAGAAAGCTGTGAGTATACATCCTTTTGTATCTCCCCTCAATGCCTTGCATACAGTAGGTACTCAGTGAACGCACAGAGACTTAAACTGGCTTGCCCTATTATGGAGCTCTTCTGTCCCTTGCCAACTCTACACATTTACCTGGTTCCAACTAGGTCACAGGCTTACCAACCCCCTCTCTCCAAGGAACCCAAAGGGCCAGGCGCATAGTAGGTCAACTGAACACCAATAGAAACATAACTCATGCAAATGTGAGTCACATCTGTGACCTAAAAATTTCTTGTAAGATTTTTTTAGTCATATTGATAAAGGTAAAAACAGGTGAAATTAGTTATATTAACATGTTTTCATTAACCCAACATATCCAAAATATTATCATTTGAACATGTAATTAATATAAAGCATTAATGTTCTTTTATATTTTGTGTTTGTACTAAATCTTCAAACTCCAGTGTATAATTTCAAGTGCTCAAGAGCCACATGTAGCTAGTGGCTACTAGTATGTGCAGTGGTAACTTGTAAAAAAGACTTGTTGCTCAAGTGACCAAATGATCCAGGGAGGACCAGACACACCAGATTGGAGGCAAAAGACAAGAATTGAGAGGGAGTCCCATGTTTGGGGGCTGACAACTTACCAACAGCTTCCCATGGTTAAGGATACTGCTCAGATAATTTTTGGCTTCACTCATCTTGGGCTCATTCTTTTCCAGCAAAGGGATGGAGTCTTTTATTTTGGCTTGGTTTTCCTTCAAACACTGTTCCAGGAGAGCCTCAGCCAACAGCAATTTACCAAAGTCATCTGAAAAACAAGGCAGAGATCAGAGTTGGTAGTGAATAAGGCTGATGAGGAGAGTAGGACGCAGCCCTGGACCACCCCTATTCAGCACAGAAATGGTTCAAGTGTGAGCCATAAATTTAAATGGTCTTCAAAGGAAAAAAAAAACCTAGAAGCATTCTGCCATGGGTATGGTACAAAATGCCCCTTTTGGTTTATTTTCTTCTGTAGTTTAATGGTTGAAGAGGCAGAGTTCCCAGGACATGAGAACAAATGCCCAGAATTTCAGAATTTAAAATGAGGGATAAAGTTATACCTGTGCCCTGCTGTGGGTAATAAGTTCTAAAACCAAGAAGTAATTCTCCCCAAACAACTGAAAAGGAAAAAGATGAGGTGGCTTAATAATGCATTTTCACATGCTCCTAACTTCCTAATTGGTGTTCTCCATTTTTAAGGTATTTTAACATGTCAAGGATAACCTAGCAGGCAAGGCAAAGAGTTAAGGTGGGAAGCAGATATACTTTTGTGCCAAGTTCGATCCTTGAACATGTTGGATACATGTACTTTCTGGAGTTCTTACACATATAGTAGCTCATTTGCATACCTCACCAACAGGCAGGTAGATTTATCCTGTGGGGGTTCAATTTGCTGACTCCTCTGACTACACTGAAACTCCAGTACTGTGACCACCGTGTTCCTGCTACTCACAGCAGCGGTGACTTAAGCATGGGAGCAGGTATTCAGTGTCCATGGTTTGAGGTCCAGTGTGGTTTCACCGTGGGCCTCTAGTGGCTGTGCTCATTGCCCTGTGCAACAACCAGAGCAAGAAGCAGGCCCACCATTCAGTGTAGGCACCCAATAATACCTGTCGAGTGAATTGGATCCTCTCTGCCACCCCACAAGGAAGTCATTAGGCTCAGGGAGTTAAGTGACAATCCAAAAATGTCTCCAGGAAGATCCACTTAGAGCCATCTTTCCAGTGTTCTTTCTGCTGCCAAGGCAGCATTCTCAGATCTACCCGGGGTGCCACTCCCACCTCACTCTCAGGACACTGCAGTCTGTTCCCATCTTAAAGCCGCTGGTCCAATATTGCACAACCCCCAAGAAGAACCGCTCTTCATAAGGGAGATTCCCTGCAGAAATCAGCCCTAAAGCCCAGAATGTCAGGAACACAGTTGCAAGAGGTTTCGCTGTATGGAGGTGCATTACTGGATCCTTTGCTACCCATATCATAATTTTTAAAAACGAACATTTTGAGGAAATAGCCCAAAAAGTACTTGGTTCACACTATCATCCTTCACTGGCAGAGTATAACTTTACAGTTCCTGTGGGTCACAACCCACAGGTTGAGAACTGCTGCTTTAGAGCAACTTGGCAATATATACCAAAATTATTTTTTATCTTTTGGGGGTTTTTTTTGCAGTTTTTGGCTGGGGCTGGGTTTGAACCCACCACCTCTGACATATGGGGCTGGTGCCCTACTCCTTGAACCACAAGCACCGCCCTATCTTTTGGGTTTTTTTAAATTTTATTTTTCTCAGTTCCATTCTTTTTTTTTTTAGAGACAGAGTCTTACTTTGTCACCCTTTGTAGAAGCCATGGCATTACAGCTCACAGCAACCTCCAACTCTTGGGCTTAGGTGATTCTCTTGCCTCAGCCTCTCGAGTAGCTGAGACTACAGGTGCCTGCCACAATGCCCAGCTACTTTTTATTGCAGTTTGGCCAGGCCTGGGTTTGAACCCGCCACCCGCCAGTGCCCTACTCATTCAGCCATTGGCACGGCCCCCATTCATATTTTGTTATAGTCAAATTCTTCTTTCTTTTTTATTTTATTTTACTTGTTTGGAGACAGAGTCTCACTCTGTCACCCTGAGTAGAGTGCCTTGGCAGCAAGCTCACAGCAACTTCCACCTCCTAGGCTCAAGTGATCCTCCTGCCACAGCCTCCTGAGTAGCTGAACTCTATGTGCTTGACACAATGCCTAGCTAGTTTTCTATTTTTAGTAGAGACTGGGTCCCCATCTTGCGCCAGTTGTTTTCAAACTCCAGAGCTCAAGTGATCCTCTCCCGTAGGCTTCCCAGAGTGTGGGGATTTCAGGCATGAACCACCAAGCCCTGCTGAAAAATTATTTTTGTACCTCTCCATTACCTCAAAAATTCCACTCCCACAGATGTCCTTACACATGTGTAAAATGGCCTACATATAAGATAATTCCTGCAGCATTATTCATACTAGCAAAAAAGTGGAGATGGCCCTGCTATCTGTCAACAAGAGGCTGATTAAATAAAGCATGGTACATCTGTAAAAAAAGACACCAGGCAACGATAAAAGGGAATGAGAGCACTCTGTATGTGCTGTCATGGAGTGAACTCCAAGATAATTTGATAATAGCACAGAGTGCACAGCAGTGCATGTAACATTCGGCCGTGCTTTCATGCACACAAATGAGACAGGCTGGCTGATGAGGAACTGGGTGGAAATCCAAGCGAGGCTTTTCACTCTTTTTGGTATCTTTGGAAGGTTGAAACATGTGAATAGAATACCTAGTTTAAGATAAAATTTAAGTCAACCCAGGAATGAAAAGCAATCTTCTTCACTTCCAAATCTCACCAAATCTCGCCTGGGCTGTCTAGCAAGTGGGTGCATGGTCATTTGGGAGCAGCTTTCCAAGATGGGTGCCTCCTGGTCTAAGTCTAACTTGCCAGCAGTAGGCTTTTGGAGACTGCTACTTGGGAGGGTAACTCGCCCCTCCAGGACATTAGCCCCTCTCTAGGCTCCGCCCCCTAAGCTGGTGCTCCGCCCCCTGGGCCGGTCCTCGCCCCGCCTTTCCTCGCCGGGTGCTTCCGCACACTAGCGCCGCTCAGCCCAGCACCGCTCAGCGTCTGTCTCCAAACCACCGCGCCATGAGGCCATCCTGTCTGCCTCCGCCAAACACCTGCTTGGCCCAGACCTCCCGCAGCACGTTGGCTCGGTGTTTTTCATGCCAGGAGAAACCACCTACTTCCTAGCGTGCCCCTTTCTCAAAATAATGGGGGTGCTTTCTGAACTCATGCTGCTCAAAGTGGGGCCGCAGGTCTCTGACTGCTGTGATCCAAGCCTGAGAAAATGACTGCAGAAAACTTAAGCGTACAAGTTTAGAAATTTCATAGAGTAATTTTGAATCTGCTAAATCTAATAAGAAAGAAATTGGGCAGTAGTACTTTGTGTATTTTTCTTTCATTCTTCCAGTAATTCATTTGTACTGTATTTAATGAAAGTATCAGAGCACCAGCTTGGGAATTTAAACAAAATAAAGCAAAACTGATCTTTCATCACATATGTCTAAACCCTGAGAGTAACTCTGACCACAAAGGGGACAATGATACTTGTTTGAGGGCCAAGTGCCAGATACTTTACTATTAGTACCATTGAACTTTTTTTTTTTTTTTTTGAGATGGAGCCTCAAGCTATCCCCCAGGGTAGGGTGCTATAGCATCACAGCTCACAGCAACCTCCAACTCCTGGGCTCAAGCGTGTCTCCTGCCTCAGCCACCCAAGTAGCTGGGACCACAGGCGCCCGCCACAAGGCCTGGCCATTTTTTGGTTGCAGCCATCGTTGTTTGGTGGGCCGGGGCTGGGGATTCGAACTCGCCACCCCAGGTGTATGTGGCTGGCGCCTCAGCCGCTTGAGCCACGGGTGCTGAGCCAGTACCATTGAATCTTTACAGCCCTAAAAGGTATATATTACCCGCATTTATAGATGATAATAATATTGTTAGGATCATAGCCAAAAAATAATCAGTCTCTCCCACACTCCAGCGCAGAGCAGAGCTTCTGGTAATTTAAAAATAAATAGCTATCTAAAAGCTGTGATGAGTACGTTAAAAACTAATAGTAAATCCAAGGGCAGGGATAAGAACTGTTCTCACTTTCAACATACCTGTTAGTTTTAGACTGTTTTCATTTATTAACACTTCATATCCTTCTTAGGAGGCTTCATGCCCTCCTAGTTCACTCCTTGCTATTTGCTGTTTGTTTAGCAGAGACAGGCATCAGAAATTCACTTTCTTTTCCTGTTTTGCTCCACTCTCTTCCCTGCCCCGCCTCTTTCTTCTTTCCCCTCTTCTTTCTATCCCATTATTCTTTACTATCAGTTTGTGAAACTGAAGGATATTTTGGAATTAAATTCTAGACTGGGGGCAGCGCCTGTGGCTCAAAGGAGTAGGACAGCGGTCCCAAATACCAGAGGTGGCAGGTTCAAACCCGGCCCCTGCCAAAAACTCCAAAAAAAAAAAAAATTCTACATTTTTAAATTATTAAATAAGAATCCAGGTGGAAAAACGCTTTCCTGTCCATCTAAATGTAAAACACATTACTTTTTACCATCCTGTTGTTGGAAACTTACTCCCTTTCACCAGTAAAGTACTACAGATTTTTTCTCTCTTCGGCATTAGGAAGACCTTCCTGACTCTGGGAGCCTAGGTGCTGATTCTGCAACCCAACCCAACCCAGGCCCTTGCCTCAGCAGAGCAGGGAAACCCCCACTAAGTGGCCACCCAGTCTCCCAAGCTCATCATGTTTGGAAGGCCTCTGCAACAACGTTCCTTACAGCTCTCTCAGCTCCTGCCACCTCCAGGCCCAGACCCCACATTTGGGGGACAGCGCTCCTCTCTCCACAGCCTGCCCATTTACAATCAGGAAATGTGAGTTCAACCAGCAGAGTAAGGCTCTGCCCGTCTCCACTGGGGCAAACAGGCTCAGTGCTTTCTGTAGTTGCTCACCTCCCAGATGTGCAGAGGACTGAGGCCTGCCAACCACAGTGAGAGGAAGAAAGAAACTAGTGAGAAGCCACCTGTTCAAACACACTCCTTCTAATTTAAACTGAAGAAATGTCTAAAACAATATCCAGTTAAAAAAAAATCATCATTTTGCTAAAAAAAAGTGAGCGTGACAGATTAAGAAAGACTCAATAAGGAGGGATAGCCATAATTATAGTAAAAGGTTGATGGTAAAATTCAGGTGGTGGGTATTTCCAGATTCACTGCAAATTTATTTTGATCACTGATATATGTTTTAAGTTTTCATAATAAAATCTTTGGTGTAGGGCGCAGAGCAGACCCCACCTAAAAACCAAATGCAATGTGTGACCTTATTTGGATCCAGATTCTAATAATCTAAATGTAATTGTGAGGTTTTTGGGTTTTTTGGGTTTTTTTTCACTGTTTTTTTTTTTTAAATTAAATGATAGCTGTATTTTTTTTTTTTTTTTTAGTTGGAGCCTCAAGCTATCCCCCTGGGTAGAGTGCCATGGCATCACGCTCATAGCAACCTCCAACTCCTGGGCTCAAGCGAGTCTCCTGCCTCAGCCTCCCTAGTAGCTGGGACCACAGGCGTCCGCCACAACACCTGGCCATTTTTTGGTTGCAGCCATCATTGTTGTTTGGCAGGCCCGGGCTGGGGATTCGAACCCGCCACCTTAGGTGTAGGTGGCTGGCGCCTTGGCCCTTGAGCCACAGGTGCCGAGCCAACTGTGAGGTTTTTGATGTCTAATCATGGTTTGGTGGCTCTCTCTCTCTCTCTATATATATATATATGTATATATATATGTTTATATATCCATTTTTTTTTCAGTTTTTGGCTGTGGCTGGGTTTGAATCCGCCACATCTGGCATATGGGGCCAGCGCCCTACCCCTTTGAGCTGCAGGTGCCGCCCTGGCAGCTATATTTTTTAAATGAGTCCTTATTTTATTGATAGATACTGAAAAACTGAAGTGTTGGGCATAGCTCAAACAAGACTTTCTAAGTTCACTGAAGCTGGTTGATGGGTATGTGGGAGTCATTCTTCTATTATATTTTATGTTTTAGAAATTTTTCTGAATAAAGTTGCCTTTTCTTACTTTTTAACCACTTGGATGGGTTCTTTGTTTTTACATGAACAAACCCCAGCACAGACAGCAGTACTCTGGGGTTCCCCTGCTCCATCCTGACCAAATCTAAACCGGATGTAAGATTATAGAAAATATACAAACAGTAGCAACTGCCTTCCCCCTGGTGGGGTGGTGAGGAGCAACCTCCCCCGACAGGAAGAGGGCACAGGGGCCTGTTCTGCTAAAGCACCTCTTGATCCAGACAGAGGCCCCCACAGCTCATCTCACCCCCACCCTCCCCAGGGTTGGAATCTACTGTCTAAAAGCTGCTTTTAGTTTCCCTAGAAAATCTCAGACACAGATGAGCCTCAAGTCCTCAGTAAAGTGGTGTTCAACTCCTCCAGTACCTTCCTCCCCACTCCCAAATTATGCAACTGTTGAAGTATCAGGCTATTGACTTGTAAGAGTCTAACAGGTCAGATGGTACCTCAAGAATCTCATTTCTAAGCCCAGGCATGGTGGCTCACGCCTATAATCTTGACACTCTGAGAGGCTGAGGCAGGTGGACTGCCTGAGTACAGGAGTTTAAGATCAGCTTGAGCAAGAGTGAGACTCATCTCTAAAACTGGCCAGGTGTTGTGGCAGGCATCGCCCAGCTACTCAGGAAGCTTGAGGCAAGAGGATAACTTGAGCCCAAGTGTTTGAGGTTGCTGTGAGCTATGACATTAAAGCACTTTACACAAGGAGACAGAGTGAGACTTTATCTCAAAAAAAAGAAAAGAGGGGCGGCACCTGTGGCTCAAAGGGGTAGGGCACCGGGCCTATATGCCAGAGGTTCAAACCCAGCCCCAGCCAAAAACTGCAAAAAAAAGAAAAAGAAAAAATTTCTATTCTGGGCTTTAGGTGGGGGTCAGTGCCAATACCCCCAAAAGAGTAAGCTCTCAATCCCTTGAGTGATCAAGAAACCCTGTAGAGGAAAAACTAAAATAGCAGTTAATCCAAATAGTGCTCTAGGCTCGGCGCCTGTGGCTCAAGTGGCTAAGGCGCCAGCCACATACACCTAAGGTGGTAGGTTTGAATCTAGCCCGGGCCCGCCAAAACAATGACGGCTGCAACCAAAAAAATAGCCAGGCGTTGTGGCAGATGCCTGTGGTCCCAGCTACTTGGGAGGCTGAGGCAGGAGACTTGCTTGAGCCCAGGAGTTGGAGGTTGCTGTGAGCTGTGATGCCACAGCACTCTACCCAGGGGGATAGCTTGAGGCTTTGTCTCAAAAAAAAAAAAAAATAGTACTCTATGTATGAACTTTGGGAGTCATTTCTTTTCCTTCCTCATGTTTCTATGTTTGCACATGTCCATATGACAGTGTGTGTTCTAGGATAGTGTCTCTGGATTTAATAGTGGGAGAAAAATCATTCATAGAACCAAACCCCAAATTGGCAAACAGACCCTACTGCCTCTCAATCTCCCTCTTTATACTGGTCAGATCCCGCAGTGATGCCAGCCCAGGATCCAGGCCCCCAACTCTGATACTAGGAGATTTGGTGGCAGGGACTCAGGCTCAAGTGAAGGCACATTTGGTGTCCCTATGTCTAAATGAGGACAGTAACTCCTGCCCTCCTCACAGTGTTATTTACAAGAATTTAAAAAATAGAAAAAACACTTTACAACCATACCAAGCCATTTATCACCTATGCTATCCCAGTGTTTCCCAATGATGTTCCATAGAATATGGTCAAGAGGCTCGGCGCCTATAGCTCAACCGGCTAAGGCGCCAGCCACGTACACCTAAGGTGGCGGGTTCGAATCCCCAGCCCAGACCCGCCAAACAACAATGACGGCTGCAATCAAAAAATAGCCGGGCGTTGTGGCGGGCGTCTGTGGTCCCAGCTACTTGGGAGGCGGAGGCATGGGACTCGCTTGAGCCCAAGAGTTGGAGGTTGCTGTGAGCTGTAATGCCACGGCACTCTACCCAGGGGGACAGCTTGAGGCTCTGTCTCAAAAAAAAAAAAAAAAAAAAAAAGAATATGGTCAAGATAAGGTTGAAAAACATGGCATTTATACTCTAACCTTGGCTTGCACATTGCACACAGGTTAGCATGTAAAGGCTCTAAGAAGTTCTGTTTTTTTGTTTTTTTAAAAAGTCTGTTTAACATCATTGACTCCATCATTGCCCATTTCTTAACTCCTTAAACCCTTTCTTCCTGGGATACCAATTAACTAACTGCTCACTCTCTTTGAGATCTCTACAGAACAACTTAAGAAGTACATCCCTGTAAGGATACAAAGAGACCCAGTTCCTGTCTTGATCCTAGCATGATTCTCCGTGGTGCTGACCTCACTCAGTCCCGCACCTCACCCAGGAACTAATACCTTCTGCCTAGGTCAGTTCTCATTCCATCCCCATTACACAGGGGATGTCGGGAAACCTGCAATTTATCTACTCTGCCCTGGAAGAATGTGCCCTGTCCACTGCCCCTTACTGCCATGCTCAGACCTACCTCAAAGCCTCAAATCACGTTGCCCTCTTAGTATCCTGTCCTTCCTCCTGCTTTGGCAAACACACCAGTCAGGGACCAGGGTAAGTTCTGCTGCTTCCCTGAAGCCTTATCTCCTTCCTCTGAGCTCCAATCAAACACACAAATGCCTTCTGATCACTTCCCTGCCTTGGGAGCTCTTCAAGGGCAGGGATTTTGACATCTTTGAGAGGTTAACAGTGCAAATGATTTAAAAAAATGTACTCAGAAATCTGGGTTCAAATCCTGGTTCCACAACTTACTGGCAGATGATCAAGTTACTTCTCTGTGCCTCAGTTTCCTTATCTGTAAAGTGGGGTAAACAAGAGTCTCAGATTCACGGAGTTGATTACTACTATTATTATTATCATTCTGTCTCCCCTACAGAGCCTTTGACAGACTGGGTAGTCTTTAAAAACTTTTTATATCTGTATTTATTCACTCCTTACTGCCTTCCACAAAAGCTCCTATATGGAGCCGCACACAGAGGCGGGTCAAGGACGACTCTCCAGGCTGAGCTGAAGGCACTAGCAACAGGATCTGAGGTTAGCGACTGGGGCGGAGTGTTCCCTGCTGCCACATCAGGGTGCTTTCCCGCCCCAGCACAAGAGCCCAGCCCAGCCAAACCAGCCCTACTGCTAAAACCACCGAGTGCCAGGGTTGTATGGGTCCTGAGTCCGCCACAGATGAGGAAACTGAGGTTTGCCAGGCCTCTTCCCCATTTCTCCACCACTCCACGCTGGTACTTGTCAAATTCCCACCCTCGCCTGCTGCAGACTGAGCAGCATTTTCAACTTTACTTAGAAGAAAAGTGAGGCGAATGGGAGAGGGGGAGGAGATAGACACAGCCTTCACCTGATGCAGTTTAGGGATCTCCCCGCCGACCCGGGTGGAGCTGATGTGGGGGGCAGGGAGCAAGATCCAGCCCACACACAGTTCTGATGCGTGCAGATACCACAATTTCACAGTACACAGAGTTACCTCCATGATCCTAAAAGGCACAGTGCAAAAGCCGTTTGTCTCTTCCCCCTAAGCACACAACCTGCACGTGATTTTTAACCTGGAGCAGAAGGGCCTCCCTAACCACCTCAGCTGCTCCTAAGATCAGCACTGAGGGAGCGTAGGCGGCCGTCTGCAGCCGAGGACTGTCGGAGAGCGCTTCCTGGAGGAGGCGGTGCGTTTCGCGCGCTCGCCGCGGACGGGCCAACCCCTTCTTGTCACTCACCGGTGTCCAGAGAGGTGTACGCGGTGTTCGGGCTGCCTCGCCGGCCGCCCCCGCCGCCAGGCATGCTCAGCGTCTGCAGCTGCCGAACCAGCTCAGGCATGCGGTCCCAGTGGCCCTCGGCACGGCAGCGCTCCAGCTCGCTCTCCACCTTCAGGTGGGAGCTGTGCGCGCCCTTCGCAGCCATCTTCGCGCGGGCGCTGTCATGGAAGGTGCGACTGAGAAGTGGAGACCCGGCCGGGGGCGGCGTCCCGGCTGGGGCGCATACGCGGGCGGGGTCGACGGGGGCGGCGACGGCAGCCGGGGCCCGGGTGGCAGCGGGGGCCCGGGTACAGGCGGGCGAGCAGGGGCAGCAGCACCCAGAGCACCGCCCGGCACCTCTGGGCTGCGGCTCCGGCTGCTCGGTCCCGACGCGTTCAGGAGCAGCCTCCGCCTCTGCCGCAGCAGCTCCTGGCGCTGCAGCCGCCTCCTCTGCTGCAGCAGCTGCCACAGCCCCCGCCCCGGGCCGGGGCGCCGCCAGCTGCGGACCCGCCCCTGGCTGCAGCTCCACCCTCGCAGGGGCGTGGCGCGGCCCCAGCGAGCCGGACGCGCGGGCGGCCAGCGCGGCCACAGCAGCCAGGCGCGCGACGGGCGTTCGCGGCCGGCTCGGCGCCCGCCCCCAGCCACCGACGTAGTGTGGGAGCTCACTTTAATGCTGTGCGGAGCCCCGGCGCCAGGGGGCGCCTCGCTCCCCGCCCCATCCCCATCCCATCGGGGCTCTTGGCCTGGGGGACCCCCGCCCGATGACCTGGCTTTGTGTGGTGGCCCCGTCACCACTGCTGTCCCCCGCACGTCACAAATCCGAGGAGAGGCCGGTCGGTCGGCCCCAACTCCCAGAGCCAGTCTCCCCTGGAGCTGGTCTGCCGCGGCGCCCACCTGACTCTTCTGGGAGCCTGGAGTGCCGCCCCCGGGGTGCTGGGGAGGAAACAGGCCGGTTCCCAGCCCCTTGATCCGCTGGACGCCCGAACTCTGACAGTGTTTGGATTTTCTTTTTTAACAGCGGAGTTCCCCTTTCCAACCTGACTCCCTAACTAGCCGGCTGGCCTGTCCTCTGCAGAACCTCTGCTGCCCTTAATTTCTTAAAGGCTTTAAGCTGTTTTCCCAACTTGTATTTGTTTATTTCTTCATTTTGATGTCCAAAGACTGATCAAAGCTGTTCGTAGTGCCCAGCAGGGGTTAGCCCAGTGTTCTGAGGTACCCAGAAGTTCAAAGGAATATAGGGCAGGGCCCAGAGGAAGGCTGGTTCTGGTGGCCATGCCTCCGGTATCACCGGAGGTCTTCACTGCCTGACTCGAGGCCTTGGGAGTGAGTTTTAGACTCCCTGCGTCGTGTTTCTGGACTACTGTGGGAAGGCACCAGTGTCAAGCAGAGCCCAAGGTTCAGATGCTTAGTCCCATGGAGCCCTTTGTTTCTGGAGCCGCAAGTTGGAGGCAAGTCTTCCTGTCCCTACCTCACCCCCAGCTGCCCCCTGGATATCCTCCTTATCAAGTTCCAATCGCAGCTCCATTCCTTGCTTGGGGGTGCTCTGAGCACTTGGGGTCTGTTCTAAACCCCCTGAAGCCAGGAGGTAGGTGAAGGAAAACTGGAACAGCTCTGGTTGTTGGGATTTAGAAACAATTTACTCAAGCAACCATAAACCCCTGGGCTACTCCTGTCAACTCCTCAAGCTGGCTTTGTATTACTCTTTGGCTGCCCTTGATGGTCACCAGAACCGGATTTCACTTGGAGGGAGAGATTGGATTAGGGTGGCCAGAGAACACACTGTGATTTGCCCCAGGCCTGGCATTCCTGGGAGTTAGCCTTGGGCCAAGGAGTGAATAGCAGGGTTGATGATGGAGGTGACCTTGGCAAACCTTCCCCCCTCTCTCTTTTCTTCCCAGTCCTTTGCCAACTCCACCCCCAAGTTGCAGAACACTAGGACACTAAGTGAAGAGGAAATCACTGCTTGTTTCTTTGCCCGGGTCACCAGTGTATTTGTGGGCATGAGGGGTGTGGGGAGGAACACAGTCTTCTTGGGTCACATTTGTAACAAGTGTTTCTCAACACTATGAAATACTTCTGATTGCAGTAGCCAGAAAGACCCAGGAATCCTTATAATTATCTCTTAGTTCTTTCCCAGGAACCTTTGGCATAGCAAGTTGTCTGGAGTAAGGGACTTACCTCCACGGGATACATCTTGTCTTAGGTTATGCACTTTCCTTTCACAAATTAACTTCTCTGTGGGACTCTTATGCCCTCTCTGAGCCAAAACAGGAAGCAGATGAATTAGCTCATCTCATCTATGGAATTCAGAAAAGGTTATCCACATATTGGTTAAGAATAGACTCAGGCTCGGTGCCTATAGCTCAACCGGCTAAGGCGCCAGCCACGTACACCTAAGGTGGCGGGTTCAAATCCCCAGCCCGGACCCGCCAAACAACAATGATGGCTGCATCCAAAAAATAGCCGGGCGTTGTGACGGGCGCCTGTGGTCCCAGCTACTTGGGAGGCGGAGGCAGGAGACTCGCTTGAGCCCAGGAGTTGGAGGCTGCTGTGAGCAGTGAAGCCATGGCACTCTACCCAGGGGCTCAGCTTGAGGCTCTGTCTCAAAAAAAAAAAAAAAGAAAAATTAGTACTAAGAATTCTGATATACCCTTCATGAAGATTCCCCAAATGTTAACTTTTTACTACATTTTAGAAATTCTCTCTCTCACACACACACACAATTTTCAGAGTAAATTGCAGCCCTGATCTGCTGCCTCTTGACCCTTAATTACTTCAGGCTTCTATGTGTATTTCCTAAAATAGAGAATTCTCCTACATAACCACAATATAGTTATTAAAATCAAGAAATCAGCATTATGGGTGGCACCTGTGGCTCAGTGAGTAGGGCGCTGGCCCCATATGCTGAGGGTAGCAGGTTCAAACCTGGCCCCAGCCAAACTGCAACAGAAAAACAGATGAGCATTGTGGCAGGCGGCTGTAGTCCCAGCTACTCGGGAGGCTAAGGCAAGAGAATTGCCTAAGCCCAAAAGCTGGAGGTTGCCATGAGCTGTGATGGCACTGCACGCTACATAGAGGGACAAAGTGAGACTCTTGTTTCAAAAAAAAAAGAAAAGAAATCAGCATTATACAATACTGTTATCTAACTTTCAGGCCTTATTCAGAGTTAGTCAGTTCTCCCAATATCACCTGGAGAGCAAAAGAGAAAAAAAAAAATTTGTTTTGATTGTCATGGTCCTGGATCCATTCCAGGATCTCTATCTTACTTCTTTGTCACGTCTTTAAATCTATAGCAGTTTTGCCATCTTTCTGTGTCTCTCATGACCTTGACATTTTTGTACTTTGTCCCTCCATTTGGATTTCTGTGATGTTTCCTCATGATTAGATCCAATAATGTACATTTTGGGCAGGGTTGCCACAGAAGTGACGTGTCTTTGGTGCTCATGGTGTAGATTTCTCCCACTGTAGTGATGTCCCACTTGCTTAAGCTGGTGTCAGTCAGGTTTCTCCACTATTTTTCCTTTTGTTGTTAATAAGAATCTTCTCAGGAGATGTTTTGAGACTCTGTAGATACCCATTTTCTCATCAAACTTGCACATGCTTGTTTAAGCTTCCATTGATAATTCCTGATTAAATCAGTTACTACTTCAGTTATTACTGAGCTGTTACTATCATGGGCTTCACGTGGAGATTTTCTAATTCCTCGTTGGCATTCTACTCTAAGGAAGAGCTTTTCTTTCTCTTCCCTTTACTTGTTTATGTCAGTATGGGTCCATAGATTTGTGTTTTATTCAATGGGTTATAAACCGTTATAATCATTTATTTTGATGCTTAACTTGACACAGATGTGGCCACTGGGCACCTTCCAAATTGGCTGCTGGTCCTCCTCACATGTTTCCATCCTGGTTTGAGCACGTCTTCAGTTTCTTGCAAAATAAGAATTCCATATTTGTCTTTTAATTTCCCTGCCCCTGCCCTAGAATCAACAATTTCTTTAAGGAGCCTTGTTCCTTCTAGTGAAGAGGACTACTGTATGCAGAAACCACACACTATGTATGTTCATTACTACTGAGGTCATCTTAGCTGGGAAATAAGTACATTTATACATCTGTAGCTATTTGTAAATCTGTCAATCTATATTAAAAGCTATGAGTTCGGGCAGCGCCTGTGGCTCAAAGGAGTAGGGCGCCGGCCCCATATACAGGAGGTGGCGCATTCAAGCCCACCCCCGGCCAAAAACTGCAAGAAAAAAAAAAGCCATGAGTTCATATTGATACTTTGAATTCTAACTCACAACTACAGGATTCATCCAAGCCTCGCTCTTTTCCATATTTGTAACTTCTGTTTCTAACAGTGACAAAGCCAGCTCCACAATGTACTTACTTACTTGCCCAATCCTAGAGTACAAAGAAAGTAGCTTTAGAATTTCACAGTTTCTCATCACTGCAAAACAAATCTACTAAATAGTTTAGTTTCCTAAAGTAATGTTTTAGTAATGGTTTACTAAGCCAGCATGCCTGGCCAATTCCCCACCATTCTCACTGATTTCTTTGAGGCTGGGCACAGTGGGTCATGCCTGTAATCCTAGCACTCTGGGAGGCTGAGGTGGGTGGGTTGTCTGAACTCACGAGTTCGAGACCGGTCTGAGCCAGAGTGAGACCCTGTCTCTAAAAATAGCTGGGCATTGTGGCTGGTGCCTGTAGTCCCAGCTATGTGGGAGGCTGAGGCAAGGGGATCACTTGAACCAAAGAGTTTGGGGTTGCTATGAACTATGATGCCATGGCACTCTACTAAGAGAGGGCGACAAAGTGAGACTGTCTCAAAAATAAATACATAAATAAATAAATTTCTTTCTTTTTTTTTTTTTTTTGAGACAGAGCCTCAAGCTATTCCACTGGGTAGAGTGCCGTGGCATTACAGCTCACAGCAACCTCCAACTCCTGGGCTCTAGCGAGTCTCCTGCCTCCGCCTCCCAAGTAGCTGGGACCACAGGCGCCCGCCACAATGCCCAGCTATTTTTTGGTTGCAGCTGTCATCATTGTTTGGCGGGCCCGGGCTGGGGTTTCGAACCCGCCACCTTAGGTGTACGTGGCTGGCACCTTAGCCAGTTGAGCTATAGGCGCCGAGCCAATAAATAAATTTCTTTGGAACCCATGATCCAGTAGCATGGTCCCTCTGTCAGGACTGTGCAGGAAATGGATCTGGACAAATCTTGCTCCTCCCTACCCTCCCTCACCCCTGCTCCCACCTCTCCTTTCTTTCCTGCCACCTCCCACCCATCCCCTGTATTCACCATTTTTAAAATTTTTCCTTTGTTTTCATACAGAAGAGCAGTTTTCATGGGTATTTTCTCATTTCTCCTCCTTTTGTACTTAGAATATAGCATACTATAGATATGTTTTTCACTTTAGTTGCAAGAAATTTTCCAAAAATCCCTAATGTCCAATAATAGGGGAATGACTGGATATGATAAAGTACTACGTAACCATTTAAAATGTTTTAAAAATTAATAAAGGATTCAAGAAAAGACTTATATAAAATTGTCAGTATGGCTCAGCGCCTGTGGCTCAAGTGGCTAAGTGCCAGCCACATACATCTGAGCTGGTGGGTTCAAATCCAGCCCAGGCTCTCCAAAAACAATGACGGCTGCAACCAAAAAATAGCCAGGTGTTGTGGCGGGCACCTGTAGTCACAGCTACTTGGGAGGCTGAGACAGGAGAATCGCTTGAGCCCAGGAGTTGGAGGTTTCTGTGAGCTGTGATGCCACAGCACTCTACCCAGGGGGACAGCTTGAGGCTCTGTCTCAAAAAATATATATATATTGTCAGTAAAAAAGGCACATTTAAATATAAAATATTTAATAAGCAAATGATTTACACTTTTAGAAAAAAGATGGGAAGGGACAATATGGTGAATTACAAAACCAAAAACCCTCTTACTTATAAAACACCTAGAAACTTGATTAGGAGGAAATATATCAAAAGCAGCTCTTGGGCAGTGCCTGTTGCT
This sequence comes from Galago senegalensis, assembly GCA_963575145.1. Classification (NCBI taxonomy): domain Eukaryota; kingdom Metazoa; phylum Chordata; class Mammalia; order Primates; family Galagidae; genus Galago; species Galago senegalensis. Next base: position 22,273 of record CAUYTI010123028.1, on the reverse strand, counting down.
CAGTGGTTAGGGTGCCTGTCCCATACACCGAGGGTGGCAGGTTCAAACCCTGTGCCAGCCAAAGTGCAACAAAAAATAGCCAGGTGTTGTGGCAGGGCACCTGTAGTACCAACTACTCAGGGGGCTGAGGCAGGAGAATTGCCTAAGCCCAGGAACTGGAGGTTGCTGTGAGCTATGTGATTCCATAGCACTCTACCGAGGGCGATAAAAATGAGACTCTGTCTCTCTAAAAAAAAAAAAAAAAGGCAGCTCTCTAGGCAGTAGAATTACAGGTTATTCACATGTCCTTCTGATTTTAAAAACTTGTCTCTCACAAAGGAGGTGATGCTTAGACAGCATTTATCAAAACTTACTTCTGTACTTCTTAAACATAAGTAAAACATGTAATTGTGAAAAATGTAACCAATAGTCCTAGAATATTTCAGAGTGAAAAGTAAGTCTTTCCCCCATTCCAGCACCCTACTTTCCTCCCAGAGGAGCCCCCACTGTTTCTAGGTTCTTTCTATTCCCCTGGAAATATCCTCTGTGTGTACAAGCACAATCAGCACATGTACATAGTTATTCCTACAACACACTAGAGACCTCTTTACTTAATTATATGTATAACTTGAAGATCACTTTATATCTGTAGGTACTAATCTGATCTGCTTTATTTTATTATAATTAATTATGCATAATCAACCACAGCATGATCATTTCCCATTTTTGTTTGTTTTGTTTTTTACTGTATAATAAATCATGCTTCAATGGGAGAAAAGGAAATAAAAAACCTTTTTCTGACTCCAAAAGTTTCAGTTATTGAAAAGTTACAAGCTGGGTATGGTAGCCCATACCTATAATCCCAGCACTTTGGGAGGCTAAGGTGGGAGGAATACTTGAGGCCAGGAATTCAAGACTAGCCTAGACTTGATAGTAAAGATAGTAAAGATAGTAAAACCTCCCCCCCATTGCTACAAAAAAATAAAAACACATTAGCCAGCCATGATGTGCACCTGTAATCCCAGCTACACAGTAGGCTGAGGCAGGAGAATCACTTGAGCCCAAGAGGTCAAGGTTATAGTGAAGTATGATTATGATTATCCTAGTGCATTTCAGACTGAGCAAGACCTGGTCTCTTAAAAAAAGAAAAGAATCCTACATTAGCAGGTGTGAAGTAATTTTTGTGACTTTTTATGACAAAAAGTACTAGGAACTAGGTCAGTTCCATTACTTCCAAGTATGTCCTGCTGTTAAGTTTGAAGTTTTAAGTGAAATATCAGCTTATTAGGATAGAGTAAGAAGGCATAGCCTTGGATACAGCATAAGTTACAGCAGTAATTTTCTTTTCTTTTTTTTTTTTTTTTTTTTGTTAAAGAGCCTCAAGCTGTCCCTCTGGGTAGAGTGCCATGGCATTACAGCTCACAGCAACCTCCAACTCCTGGGCTCAAGTGAGTCTCTTGCCTCCGCCTCCCAAGTAGCTAGGACCACAGGCGCCCGCCACAACGCCTGGCTATTTTTTTTTTGGTTGCAGCCGTCATTGTTGTTTGGCGGGTCCGGGCTGGGGATTTGAACCCACCACCTTAGGTGTACGTGGCTGGCGCCTTAGCTGGTTGAGCTATAGGCGCTGAGCCTAGAGTAGTAATTTTCAACCAGTGTGCTGTGAGAGGATCTTAGGTGTGCCATGAAAAAGAAAAAAATAATTTTTTTTGAGACAGTCTCACTTTGTTGCTGTTGGTAGAGTGCTATGGCATCATAGCTTACAACAACCTCAAACTCTTGAGCTCAAGTGATTCTTTTGCCTTAGCGTCCCAAGTAGCTGGGACTTACAGGCACCCACCACAACACCTGGCTATTTTTAGAGGCAGGGTCTCGCTCTAGCTCAGGCTGGTCTTAAACCTGCGAGCTCAGGCAATCCACCGCCTCAGCCTCCCATAGTGCTAGGATTACAGGCATGCCTGGCTTGCCTTGAAACATTTTAAAGATCGTTAATTATTTTCAAAAGAAGTTCAAAGCACAAAGTAAGTATATTCTTTTAAAAAAAATTTTTTTTGATCACCATAATTTAAATATGCTGCAGAAGTATAACTGTAGGTTCAAATGTGCCCTGAGATAAAAATGGTTGAAAAATACTGAGTTAGAAGAGAGTATTTAGATCAGATACTATTTAAACCCCCAAGACAGGCAGGGTGCAGTGGCTCCCTGTAATCCTAACACTCTGGGAGGCTCCCTTGAGCCTGAGCAAGAGAGAGACCCCATCTCTACTAAAAATAGAAAAACTAGCCAGGCATAGTGGTGCATGCCTGTCAGTTACTTGGGAAGCTAAGGCAAGAGGATCACTCGAACCCAGGAATTTGAGGTTGCTATCAGCTGTGATGCCATTGAATTCTACCCTGGGCAACAGAGTGAAACTATCTTGAAAACAAAACATGGTTCAGCGCATGTGGCTCAAGTGGCTAAGGCACCAGCCACATATACCTGTGCTGGTGGATTCAAATCCAGCCTGGGCCCACCAAGCAACAATGACAGCTGCAACCAAAAAATAGCCGGGCGTTGTGATGGGCACCAATGGTCCCAGCTACTTGGGAGGCAGAGGCAGGCAGGAGGATTGCTTGAACCCAGGAGATGGAGGTTGCTATGAGCTATGATATCACAGCACTCTACCCAGGGTGATGGCTTGAGGCTCTCTCTTGAAAAAAACAAAAGAAACAACAACAAAAAAATAATTAGGACCTTCTTCCTCTGCTACACAACCACAATATCATTATCATCCCCAAGAAATTTAACATTAATACAATAAAATTATATCAAATTTCTTCTTCCAGTTGATTCAATTATGTCCTTTACAACGGTTTTTTATTCAAGAATCCAGACAGCACTGATTTCATTTCCTTCTCATAGCTCTAGAGTCTTCAGCAGCCCTTACCAATTTGTTTATAGAGTGACCTTCAGTGTGGCATTCTGATTGTTTCTTCATGATTCTTCTTTTGTTTTTTGAGACAATCTCACTTTGTCACCCTGAGTAGAGTGCTGTGGTGTCATCATAGCTTAGAGCAACCTCAAACTCTTGGGCTTGAGTGATCCTCTTGCCTCAGCCTCCTAAGTAGCTAGGGCTAAAAGTGGCCACTACAATGTCCAGCTAATTTTTTTGTGTTAGGGATCTAACTTGCTCAAGTTGGTCTTGAACTCCTGAGCTCAAGCAATCCACTTGCCTCAGCTTCCCAGAGTGCTAAGATTATATAGGTGTGAGTGCCGCTTTTTTTTTTTTTTTTGAGACAGAGCCGCAAGCTATCCCCCTGGGTAGAGTGCCATAGCATCACAGCTCAAAGCAATCTCCAAATCCTGGGCTCAAGCAATTCTCCTGCCTCCGCCTCCCAAGTAGCTGGCACTACAGGTGCCTACTACAACACCCAGCTATTTTTTGGTTACAGCTGTCATTGTTGTTTGGTAGGCCTGGGCTAGATTTGAACCCGCCAGCTCAGGTGTATGTGGCTGGCGCCTTAACTGCTTGAGCCACAGGCGCCAAACCATTTTCTAAATATTCTTATTGTGTAGAATTTAATCATGAACAAAAGTAGACAAAGCAATATAATGAGCCCCCAGTCAGTTTCAACACTGCTAGCTGGTCACAGCTACTATTGTTTCATTCATACCCCACCTGCTGTCTCCTTGCCTGGTACTGTTTTGAAGCTCATCTACACAATATCAGTTCATCTGTAACATTTTAGTGTATTTCTCTAAAGGATCATGTATTCTTTCTGTATTTAAGGTGTTATCATCTTTTTTTTTTTTTTGGCAGTTTTTGGCCGGGGCTGGGTTTGAACCTGCCACCTCCGGCATATGGGGCCAACACCCTACTTCTTTGAACCACAGGCGCTGCCCAGGTGTTATAATCTTATGCTTTCCTTTCTTTTTTTTTTTTTTAAGATAGGATCTCGCTGTCGCCTGGGGTAGAGTGCCATATTGTCATTGCATAGGGTGACCAGACGTCCCGCTTTTGGCAGGACAGTCCTGCTTTTGAACAATTTGTCCCACATCCTGCAGCATTTTTATAAAGTCCCAATTTTTGGAAAGAATGCACGAACGGGCGGAAGAACAGGAAGGGAAAATATGGGTTTTCAGCTGCCATGTGGCTATTTCTCCAGGATATGAATTTTATATTATTTTTGTTAATGTTATAATGTTAAACCGTAATAATAACAAATAATTGTTGAGAAGTGATTATCAAGAACTGCTTATCAAAGTTTGCATTGTTGTCGGGCCCTGCCCTGCCCCATCCCCTGCCCCTCCCCACCCCCCAGCCATGTTGTCCCCCTTTACCAGTGTTAAAATCTGGTCACCCTATCATTGCATCCTCCAACCTCAAACCCCTGGGCTCAAGTGATCCTTCTGCCTCAGCTTCCCTAGTAACTGGGACTCCAGGTGGGTGCCATGAGACCCAGCTAATTTTTTCTATTTTTAATAGAGACAGAATCTTACTCTGTCTCAGGCTGCTCTCAAAACTCAGAAGCTCAAGCGATCCTCCTGCTTCAGCCTTAGGATTACAGGCATGAGCCACCAGGCCTGGCCTGTTTTTCTTATTCTTTTTGATGCTTAATTTTTCCCAAATTTGGCTGGTGGAGGCTTTTCTAAGCTGGTTCCTGTACTTTTGACATGTCTACATCTCCTCTGAGCACTTCCTTTTTTTGTGGGACAAAGTATTATAGGATTGCCTTGAGATTACCTTACATCAAACCAAAAATCAGCCACTCTCCAAGGAGCCCCAAGAAGTTAAGTCTCTTAATGCAGAGAGTAATTTACAGGATTTATACTTTCTTGTAAATGGATTAAAATTCAAAAGTCCATGATTAAAGGAGGTGATTTGTTAAGATTTTATCCTATCTCGGCTCAGCACCTATAGCTCAGCAGGTAGGGCGCCAGCCTCATACACCAGAGCTGGTAGGTTCGAACCTGCCAAACAGTGACAACTACAACCAAAAAATAGCCGGACATTGTGGCGGGTGCCCGTAGTCCCAGCTACTTGGGAGGCTGAGGCAAGAGAATCGCTTAAGCTCAAGAGCTGGAGGTTGCTGTGAGCTGTGACCCTACAGCACTCTACCGAGAGCGACAAAGTAAGACTCCGTCTCAAAAAAAGAAAAAAAGGAATTTAGCCTATCAAACAAAAGTAAACAAATTATTATAGGTACAGATCTCTTCAGATCACCAAAAAGAATGAGTTAATTTAAATTTCCTTGAGAGCAGTTGAGTCCATATGCCTGCAACAACTGCCATGTTTGGGAGTGAGTGCATAAATGATTATGCAGGATTTTTTGCTGATTCCAGCCTCACCCTGCCTCTCTGTAGCCCCTTCCTTATCCACTTCTCTAGCTCAGCCTGCCTATCTTGCTATGGAACCATTGTATTTTCACACATCTGGACTTTAAAAATCTAGATATTCTTGTTTTCTTCCTTTTATATCTTTTTTTGAGGCAGAGTGTCACTATGTCACCCTCGGAAGAGTGCCAGAGTGTCACAGCTCACAGCAACCTCAAACTCTTGGGCTTAAGCGATTCTCTTGCCTCAGCTTTCTAATAGCTGGGACTACAGGCACCTGCCACAATGCCCAGCTATTTTTTTGTTATTATTGTCATATTTGTTTAATAGGCACTGGCCTTGTTCAAACCCATCTGCCCCCGTGCATGTGGCCATCACCCTAATTACTAAGCTATGGGGGCCAAGCCTCTTCTATATCTTTAATAAATTACCATATGCTATGAATTCTTCTTTGAAAATGTCTTATCTCTGTTCCTTCCAATAGCCATGAAAATACTGATCATATCATTAACAACAGGCCAGGGACAGTGGTTCATGCCTGTAATCTCAACAATTTGGGAGGTTGAGACAGGAAGATTGCTTGAGCCCGGGAGTTCCATACCAGCCTGAGCAACATAGACACCCCATCCCTTAAAATAATTGTTTGTTTGTTTTATAACAGAGTCTCAAGCTATTGCCCTGGGTAGAGTGCTGTGGCATCACAGGTCACAGCAACCTCCAATTCCTGGGCCCAAGTGATTCTCCTGCCTAGCCTCCCAAGCAGCTGGGACCATAGGCGCCTGCCACAATGCCTGGCTTTTTTTTTTTTTTTTAATTTGTAGTCATTGTTATTTTAACTGGCCCGGCCGGGTTCAAACCCGCCAGCCAAAGGATATGAGGCCAGTACTCTACCCACTGAGCTATGGCACCACCCTCAAAATAATTGGTTTTTAATTAGGTGTGTTGGCAGGCACCTATAGTCCCAGCTACTCCAGAGGCTGAGGCAGGAAGATCACTTGAGCTCAGGAGTTCAAGGCTGCTGTGGGCTATTGATCACACCACTGCACTCTAGGCTGAGGGACTAGGATAGTGCCCAAGACTATACACTTTATTTCGTGCCCTTACCTTGGGATCACTATTCCCATTTCACAGTAAAAAGTAAGGAAGTTCGGAACATGGGCAAATTGCTCATAAAGGTAAACATGACCTGCTAGCTATCTATATCTCACTGCTTCCCATTTACCCCACTTTCTATGACCACAGCCTAAGGTAAACTTTAAAGAGACTGAAATATAATGAATGAACAAAAGGCAGGTTAGGACTCAGATCTAAGTCATAGGTCTTGTTCTACCGGTGAGTGGTTTATGATCTAAGCTTGTATCTTAGACTCTCTGAGTCCTAGTTTCTTTTCTCTAAAATTAGGAACTCTAGCTGTGCAGTAGAATCACCTAGGGACCTTTTTAAAAATATGCCTGCTTGGGCCTCACCCCCATAAATTCCAATTTAAACAGTCTGGAGGAAGGGCCTTAGGCTTAACCTTTTTTTCAAAAGCTCTCCAAATGATTCTAAAGTACAGCCAGGATAGAGAACCACTGTGCTAGATGGTTTCTAAAGCTCATTCTAACCCCTAACAGCTCCTAATTGGACAGTTCTAACAGATGATTAATCTGCCTTTGGTGTCTTCCTGAAGGCATATTTCCACCACATTAATCCTTCTAAAACATTTGTCTGATGACCTGAGCCAGATCATCTGGGAGTTTACCATTCCTCCAGGACAAAGTGCAAATCCTTGATCTGACAGTCAAGGTTCTCCAGTCAGAAACCTTCCACTTCAACCAGGCTAGGCCCCTGTTGCTCCCCAAATAAACCAGACTTGTGTATTCAAGCCTTTACTGATGCGTCTTTGTTGAGTGTCCTTTCCTATCTTGTCTAAATTCTTCTCTTCCTTCAGGGCCACCCAAAGTCCATAGAAGAATGCAGCCTTTCTCAGTCCCTCCTCTGGTCTCTTCTCTGCCTATTACACGTTTTGTTTGTACTGCCCACTAGGTACATGACCACTTACTATGTTAAATGTTTCCCTCAGTGATTCATTCATCAGCAGCATTTGAGTACCTACCACGTGCCAGTCCCAAGGATATAACAGTCTATTCCAGGCAGTCACAAAATAGTATTTTAAATCATAGTTTAGAGTGCCAGCTCCATAAAGGATTGTTTCACCCAGATGGGATGGCCAGGGAAGCTAGTGGTCTCTGAACTGAGACCTGCTAAAGGAGGAAGAGTTATCCAGGCAGAGAGGTTCTGGCAAAGGAATGTTCCAAGAGGTGGAAAAATAGCTATTGCAAAGCCTGGAGAGAAAAGAGATGATCGTGTTGTGGAGAAGAAAAACAAGTTCATGTGAGGTGAAGAAGATGTTAGGTGGAAAAGGTGAACAGGGATGAAATCATACACTTTCACATATTAGATGTCATGTTAAAAGCTAGTGTTGCAGTTTAACGGTAAAATAGACCTACAGCCACCTAGTGGCAGGAGAGATGGTGAGACGTGAACAGATTTGAGACAATTAGGTTGTGATGATTGGTCATAGTTGAAGAATAAGGATGACTCACAGGTTCCTGATGCGGACGCCCATATTCACTGAGATAGAGAAATGGGAAGAGATTTTTGATTTGAAGAGAAGTTGTTTGTCAAGTCTGAGGTACTTGTAGGACAACCAACTATACCAGCAGTCCTCAAACGTTTTAAACAGGGGACCAGTTCACTGTCCCTCAGACCGTTGGAGGGCTGGACTGTGGGCCCTGGGACAAGTCGGCTGCTAAGCAGGACAGGCAGTGGCGGCAAAAACACCTGGCAGGCCGGATAAATGTCCTGGCAGGTCGCATGTGGCCCACGGGCCGTAGTTTGAGGACGCCTGAACTATACACAACCATATGTGCTAAAGCTTGAGGCTGACATACAGGCTGAAATGGATTCATCAACCTATAAATTACAGTTGAAGCAGTGGGAGTGGATAAAATGGGCTAGAGAGGGTGTGTAGAGAAGAAAACACCCAGAAGAGGCTCAGCGCCCATTGCCCAATGGTTACAGCACCAGGCACATACACTGAGGGTGGGGGGGTGACACAGTAAAACTCTGTCTTAAAAAAAAAGAAAGAAAGAAAAGAAAACAACCAGAAGAGAACTCCAAAGCCCCTCAACATTTAGGGAGTAGACACAGAAAGAAGAGGGTCTACAAGTGAGAATAAGAAGGCTCCAGAGAGGAAGAGTAAAACCAGTAGTGTCCAGCATCTCCAAGACTAGGAAAAGAGACTGTTGCAGACAGGAAGGAGGAGGTTCTTAGAGTGAAGCCTCACTGAGAATGGAGGTGAAGCCCAGGGCATTTCTGATAGGTTAGCAACTGGGAGGCTGCTGGTGACCTTGGAAGGGCATGTGTCTATAGAATGGCAGGTGTAGAATCTGACTGTGACAGACTGAGGAGAGAACAGGGTTGGGGTAGTAACAAGCATAGACAACTTTCAGAAAAAAAAGGAAAGTTAAGTGATAGGTGGTAGCTACAGGGGTGTGTTAAGGGAATTATTATTATTATTATTATTTTGTGTGTGGCTGGGGCTGGGTTTGAACCCTCCACCTCAAGCATTTGAGGCTGGCACTCGACCCTTTTGAGACACAGGTGCTTCCCAAAGGGAATTATTAATTTGTTTATATATATTTTTTACTTTTTTGAGACAGAGCCTCAAGCTATCCCCCTGGGTAGAGTGCCATGAAATCGCAGCTCAAAGCAACCTCCCAACTCCTGGGCTCAAGCGAGTCTCCTGCCTCTGCCTCCCAAGTAGCTGGGACTACAGGCACCTGCCACAATGCCCGGCTATTTTTTGGTTGCAGCCGTCAGTGTTGTTTTGGCAGCCTGGGCTGGATTCGAACCTGCCACCTTAGGTGTATGTGGTTGGCGCCTTAGCCACTTGAGCCACAGGCGCCGAGCCGGGAATTATTTTTTAAAGATGAGGATTTGAGCTTCTTTCACAGCTGGTGGGAAGGAGGAGGATATCCATTCAGAGTTTTGGTGAGGTTCTTATCGACAGAAGGATGCCTTTTCCACTGTAACAAGTTTGGGGGGAGGGCTGAATGTGGGGATGTAGGTAAAGCTGGAAGTTCAGTAGTAGAAAGCTGAAGTTCTCCTCCAGCTTGTGGATGAAATAGCATTCAAGGGAGCTGACTAGGGGAAAGAAGGGATTGCTGGTCAGGCATGAGGTTAGACACCAGTTGGGCATCATCATTATAACAAACTGTGGGGCTTTGTGTTCTCTGGGAGATAAACTTTCAGAAAGTAAAGACAGTGTTTAGAATCCTTCAGCTGCCTTCTCTGCGATTACTACAGTGCTTTGTGCAAAGCAGATTCCCAGATGTATTAAGGTACTTTGGATCACAGAGATCAGAAGCTCACCCTAATGTGTTTAGAGAATGAACCCAAGTCCAGGGAGTAGCACCTTATGAGAGTCAGAAATCAGGTTCTCTGCTGCTCTGGGGCCTCTTCAGGAGAGTATAGTCTCTTATCTCTTTCATTATTTCTTTCTTTTTTTTTTTTTTTTGAGACAGAGCCTTAAGCTGTCCCCCTGGGTAGAGTGCTGTGGCATTACAGCTCACAGCAACCTCCAACTCTTGGGCTCAAGTGAGTCTCTTGCCTCCGCCTCCCAAGTAGCTGGGACTACAGGCGCCTGCCACAACGCCTGGCTATTTTTTTTTGGTTGCAGCCGTCATTGTTGTTTGGCGGGACTGGGCTGGGGATTCGAACCCGCCACCTTAGGTGTACATGGCTGGTGCCTTAGCCGGTTGAGCTATAGGCGCCGAGCCTCTTTCATTATTTCATTGGTCATTACCTGGACTAAAATGATCTAAGCTACCTTTACATCTTTAGTCACTCTGGCAAGTGCAGTGGTTTCTAAAATTTAGCAACCTCCAAAGCAACTGGAGATCTCTTAAAATTATAGATTCCTAAGCTCCACATTGGATTTCTGAACTGATCTTTGTGAATGAAACCCAGAAGTTTTCCAGGTGTGCTTGATGCAGTTTGACAACCACTGCTCTTTAGTATCAGCCCCTCATGCCCATCCTAAATTCCCCAGAGAGAAAATCTGATTAGACCAATTGTCATTCAGTAAGCTTTGACCAGAAGAATAGTGTCCCAGCCACCCATGAGGAAGAGGCCTTGCACTGTTTCTGCTACTCTTTAGGGGACCTTTGTACAAATTAGGAAAAAGTGCCTTTCTGGGCCAAAGTATAAACAGGCACCCTTCTGGGTAGATAGCTGCCCTGCTGGCAGGCTTGGCACTTTCAGATGGGACAGGGGCAGGTGTTCAGTCCTGGATTTTTATCTCTTAACTGCCCTCTGGCAGACAGATAATACCATTCTGTGTGTTTTCTTGTATTACTGCCTTAGTTAGGACTGTGAGTACAATGTTAAAAAGGTGGGCGGCGCCTGTGGCTCAGTGAGTAGGGCGCTGGCCCCATATACCAAGGGTAATGGGTTCAAACCTGGCCCTGGCCGAACTGCAACCAAAAAATAGCTGGGCGTTGTGGCAGGCGCCTGTCCTCCCAGCTACTTGGGAGGCTGAGGCAAGAGAATCGCTTAAGCCCGGGAGCTGGAGGTTGCTGTGAGCTGTGTGACGCCACGGCAATCTACTAAGGGTAATAAAGTGAGACTCTGCCTCTACAAAAAAAAAAAAAAAAAAAAAGGTTAAAAAGCTTTGATGAGGGGCTGGGCTCAGTGGCTCACACCTGTAATCCTAGCACTCTGGGAGGCCAAGTGGGTGTATTACTTGAGTTCATGAGTTCAAAACCAGTATGAACAAAAAAAGAAAAAATTGAATGAGACTCTGTCTCTACTAAAAATAGAAAAACTGAGGCAAGAAGATAGCTTGAGCCCGAGTTGGAAGTTGCTGTGAGCTATAAGGTACTCTACCCAGGGTGACAGTTTGAGACACTGTCTCAAAAAAAAAACATGATGAGAGGAGACATCCTTGCCTTCTTCCTGATCTTAACAGAAACATTTTCTTGCCAGTATGTTGTTAACTGTAGGCTTTTTTAATAGATGTTCTTTATCAAGTTGAGAATGTTCCCTCCATTCCTAGTTTGTTAAAAGTTTTTTTTTCTTAAATGGGAGCTGCATTTTGTTAGCTACTTTTCCTACATCTATTGATACAATCGTGTGATTTTTCTTCTTTAGCTTGTTGGTGTGATACATTATATTGATTGAGTTTTGAATGTTGGACTAGCCTTGTGTACCTGGAATAAATCCAACTTGGTAGTAGTGTACACTTCTTTTTACATACTATTGGCTTGGATTTGATTTGATAATTTTGTGTCTGTGTTTATGATAGCCATCAGTCTTTGGCAGCAGTTCTCAACCTGTGGGTTGCAGCCCCTTTGGTCTGTATTAAAGGGTTGCAGCATTAGGAAGGTTGAGAACCACTGGTCTATAGGTTTCTTTTCTTGGTATCAGGGTAATGCTAACCTCAAAGTAAGTTAGGAAGTATTGTTCTCTCTGCTTCTACCTTGAAGAGATTGTAGAGAATTGATATAATTTCTTCCTTAAATGTTTGGCAGAATTCGTATGTTAACCCATCTGGGTCTGGTTGTTACTTTCTGTTTTGGAAAACTATTAATTATTGATTTAATTTCTTTAGTAGATACAATTCTATTCAATTTGTGTATTTCTCTTTGTGTGTGTTCTGGCAGATTTTGTCTTTAAGGCAGATTTTATCTTCATCTCATCTAGGTTATCAAATTGGTGGACATGGCTTGGCGCCTGTGGCTCAAGTGGCTAAGGTGCCAGCCATATACACCTAAGGTGGCAGGTTCGAATCCAGCCCGGGCCTGCCAAACAACGATGGCTGCAGCCAAAAAAAATAGCCAGCATTGTGGTGGGCACCTGTGGTCCCAGCTACTTGGGAGGTGGAGGCAGGAGACTCGCTTGAGCCCAGGAGTTGGAGGTTGCTGTGAGCTGTGATGCTAGCACTCTACCCAGGGGGACAGTTTGAGGCTCTGTCTCAAAAAAAAAAAATTTTTTTTTCCTGATTGATTTTTTTTTTCTCAAAGACTAAGCTTTTGGTTTCATTGATTTTTGTCTGTTGATTTCCTATTTTTATAATTGATTGCTTCTTTTTATTATTATTTACATTATATATGTGTGTGGGGTTTTTTGTTTGGTTGTTTGGGGTTTTTTTTTGAGATAGGATCTTGCTCTATCACCCAGGCTGGAGTGCAGTGGCATTGTTGATGGAATTTCTTTTGCAGTAGGTTCTTGGTCTTAGAGATTAGATAGAAAGGAATATAGAAGGAATAAAAAGCACCAGAGCTTCTGGCAGAAGGAAAAACCCAAGTAAGAAGTCTTACATGGGTCTTTTTTCTAGAGGGATATAAGGTCTTGAGAATTACACTTGACCAGGACTTGGTAGATGGAAGACACCCTTTCAGTGTTGATGAGTATATTAACAAAAGAATGCAGTCACTCCAGCTTGGGACAAAAAGTCCTGCCTGACATTGCCCAGGCATAGGAAACCAGTGTCCCTATCCAGCCCTGATTGGGGGAACCCTGTATCAGGATCATCACTGCAACCTCAAGCTCCTTTGTTCAAGTGCTCTTCCAGCTTTAGCCTCCAAGTAGTTGGGGCTACAGAAGTCCAGGGAACTTATAATAACAAAATATTACTTACTTCTCCCTCTTGTCCCTTATGTTGCCGTTATTCAATTCATGTTATACGTATACATACATAAGCGTATATATGTGTGTGTGTAGAATATATATATGTACACATAAGCATATGTAATTTAATACATTGTTGTTATTACTATTTTGTACAAGTAGTTATATGTTAGCTCAATTAAGAATAAGAAAATGAAGTTTTTAATTTTTACCTTGACTTATTTATTCTGTGATGCTTTTCCTCTCTTTACATAGCTCCGAGTTTCTGACGTATCTCATTTTCTTTCTCTTGTAAGGGCTTCTGACATTTCTTGCAAGGACATTCTGCCAAGAACAAATTCCCTAAATTTTTGTGTGTCTGAAAAAATCTTTATTTCTCCTTCACTTTGGAATGATAATTTCACAGGATATAGAATCCTGGGTTGGTGGGTTTTTTTTTTTTTTCTCTCAGCACTTTGAATATTTCATTCTACTCTCTTTTTGCTTCCTGGTTTCAAGCAGAAGTAGAATATACAGTAATTCTTATCTTTGCTCCTCTGTAGGTAAGGTACTTTTTTCTTCTGGCCTCTTTCAAGATTTTTTTCTTTCTCTTTGATTTTGGGAAGTTTGAATATGATATGCCTAGATGTCAGGTTTTTTGACATTTGTCTTGCTTGTTCTCAGACCTTCCTGGATGTTGGTTTGGTGTCCAATAGCCAGGAAATTCAAAGAATACGAATACCAGAAGGAGAAAAAAGAAAGAACAGCAACAATATTTGAGGCAGTAACGACTGAGAATTGTTCCAAGTCCTCTCTAGCATTTCTTTTTCATTTTCTTCACCTTTCTCTCTCTCTCTCTCACATTATCCACCTGTTCTTGTGTGTTGTCTTCTTTTTCCATTAAAGCCCTTAGCATATTAACCATAGTTTTAAAAAATTTCTGTTCTGATAATTTGACTATTCCTGCCTTGTCTGACTCTGTTCCCAGTTCGTCTTCAGTGTCTTCAAACTGTGTTTTTGCTTTTTGGTATGCATCATTTTTTTTTTTTTTATTGAGATGGAGTCTCACTTTGTCATGCTCAGTAGAGTGCCGTGGTGTCATAGCCCACAGCAACCTCAAAATCTTGAGCTCAAGCACCTGCCACAATACCCAGCTATTTTTTGTTTGTTTGTTTGTTTTTGTTTAGCAGGCTCGGGCCAGGTTCTAACCCACCAGCCCCAGAGCATGTGGCTGGCGCCCTAACCACTGAGCTACAGGTGCCTAGCCAGCCTCATAGTTTTTTGTTGAAAGTCAGACATGATGTACTGGGTAAGAGGCACTGCAATAAATAGGCCTTTAGTAATGTTGTGGGAAGGCATGGGTGGAGGGGAAGCATGCTGTAGACCAGTGATGAGGCCTCAGTTTGGTGAACTGTATATCCCTGTACCATGAACGTCACCAGTGTGCCTCAGTTTTTTCCATCCCCTTAGCTGAGACAGGAGGGCCAAAGGGGCCATAGTTGTGGATTTCCCCTCCACCACATGAACGGCTACAGGGGTCTAGAGTGGGTATTTCCCACTTCCCTGCACTCCAGATAGGTTAGGCTCTGGCGAAATAGTCTCCCAGAGTAAGCCTTGTTGGCCAGGAGCAGTGGCTCACACCTGTAATCCTAACGCACTGGGAGGCCTAGGCAAGTGAATCAGTTGAGATCAAGAGTTCAAGACCAGCCCAAGCGAAAGTGAGACCCTGTCTCTACTAAAAATAAAAATAAAAAAAAAATTAAAAAAAAAAAAAACTGAGCCAAGAGGATTGCTTGAGCCCAAGAGTTGGAGGTTGCTGTGCGCTATCATGCTATAGCACTCTACCCAGGGCAACAGGTTATAAGATTCTATCTCAAAAAAAAAAAAAAACCAAACTACACAGTACTTATAAAAATATCTTCAAATGGGCTTGGCACCTGTGGCTCAAGTGGCTGAGGCACCAGCCACATACACCTGAGTTGGCAGGTTCAAATCCAGCCTGGGCCTACCAAACAACAATGACAGCTGCAACTAGAAAAAAAAAAAAACCTAGCCGGGCATTGTGGCAGGCTCCAATAGTCTCACTATGATCATTGCCGAAGTAAGCTCATGTCAACATTTCTTTTGTTCTTCCTAAGAATTCTACTGCCTATCTGTCTAGAATAGTGCAGGTTTGCCCTTGCCTGGTAACAGAAGAATGAGAAAGGTGACTATTTCCAACTCTAATAACCTGTAGTATTTCTTGGTTAATGTCAAATTTATTTCTGTTTTTATATTAGAAAATAAAACCAAATAGATAACTGATTGTTTAGAACAGAAATGTTGACATGGCTCGGAGCCTGTGGTTCAAGTGGGTAAGGCGGGTTCGACACCAGCCCAGGCCCACCAAACAACGACAGCTGCAACCAAAAAATAGCTGGGCATTGTGGTGGGCACCTGTGGCCCCAGCTACTTGGGAGGCTGAGGCAGGAGTTGTAGGTTGCTGTGAGTTGTGATGCCACGGCACTCTACCCAGGGTGACAGCTTGAGGTTCTGTCTCAAAAAAAAAAAAAAAGAAATGTTGACATGAGCTTACTTTGGCAATGATCATGCATTGCCATGATCTATATCAGCACCACACATGAGTGGCTGGTGGAAATGTTCTGCTTAGGTCAAGGTCATAGTGAAAGTCCCTGTGTGGGTGGTTAGACTAAATCCACTGATAGTATATATACAATATAAAACTTACCCAGAAAACTTACTATATTATGAAGTAATAATGGCACAGAGGATTAAAACCTAAGGATAATTTTAAAACTTTATTATCTTATTTAACATGCATTATAGAGATAACAGATTTTTTTGTAGCTAAAAGAAACTTGTTTGTCCTTAAACATCATCTGGTTTGTCTTCCTCATGTATAGAAAAAAAAGCACACTATAGTTTAAACACAGGATTAATTTTTCTAATTATATTTTGCTCAGGCTAATATGAAACTGATGTCGACATGATACAAACTGGAGACAGACCAGATGGCAAGGATAAAATATAGTTTACATCATCTACACAGCAAAACAATGAGTGTTAACAGTTGATTTGGGGTTGGGCCTTGGTCCCTGACCGGGTACTCCGAGTCTGTGCATACCACACCTAGGAACTGACAGGATCATAATTGTAATGATATAAAATTACTGAGGATGGAAACTGAATTGCCAGCTTCAGCCTTTGCATCTCAGCACCACAAACACAGCAGTCTCTGGAGCAAGAAAATACTCTGGGATCAACTCACCATCCCTGCTAAATGGAGTGAAGAAAATTCAGTGTGTCCATAGATTTCCAAGGGTAGATTTTGCAGTTCTCCTGATTTGATAAAAAATAATAATAATGTTTTAGAACTTTTGTAATCTAACCTGAAGGTAGGTATTAAGAGGCCTGGTTGGTGGCTTGGCACACATGCTCAGTGGGTAGGGCACCGGCCACATACACTGAGGCTGGCATGTTTGAACCTGGTCTGGGCCTGCTAAACAACAGTGATAACTGAAACAAAAACATAGCCAGTTATTGTAGTGGGTGCCTATAGTCCTAGCTACTTGGGAGGCTGAGGTAAGAGATAAGCCTAAGAATTTGAGATTGCTGTGGCTACAGCACTTCACCAAGGGTGACATAATGAGACTATGTTTCAAAAAAAAAAAAAAAGGCTTGGTTGGTGTTTTAAATAATCTATTAAAGCTTTTAGTAATGAAATTAACTTTTTCATCTTGGTAATATGTTTCACAGGCTCAGAAAAAAAGTTTGAATCAGACTTCCCCCGTTTCTGCTCCCAAAACCACAGATGGCCTGAGGCAAGCGCAGATCCCTGGGCTCTTGAGCACCACACTGCCAGGTCAGAGCCTTTGTAATAAGCTCTCCTTGGTATGTCCCTGTCCTTCCCACACAAAGAGGATATTCTTCTCACCTCTCTTATTCTGCATGAAATGTGTCTGTATGTCAATCACTTTGTTACAGTTCCCTGCATGAAATCTGCTATTCTTTCCACTCAGATAACATACCATGTTGCATTAACTCTAAGATACCATAAATTGTAAGAAGTACCATCATTTTACATACTACCAAGAAAAAAAAGTACTTCCAGCTAAATTATAATACATTAAATTATGTGGGAAAAAATGTGCTTCTTAGAAACAATGAAATCTGCTATTATATGACACGGTGACTTTCTATTTTAAAAAAGACAAAAGCTGGGCGGTGCCTGTGGCTTAGTGGGTAGGGCGCCAGCCCCATATACCGAGGGTGTCGGATTCAAACCCCGATCCGGCCAAACTGCGACCAAAAAAATAGCCAGGCGTTGTGGCACGCGCCTGTAGTCCCATCTACTCAGGAGGCTGGGGCAAAAGAATCACCTAAGCCCACAAGCTGGAGGTTGCCATGAGCTGTGTGACACCACGGCACTCTACTGAGGGCAATAAAGTAAGACTCTGTCTCTATTAAAAAAAAAAAAAAAGACAAAAGCTTGAATATTCCTGGTCAGTTCCCTCTTTGGGCCTGCTTTTCCTTAAGTTGTATTTGTTTCCTAAACAAGCTTTAACATACGCACTGCTCTGTTCTCCTTCCTCTCATCTATGATAAAGAAATCCTTTTCGTTTTGTAGAATGTTCAGCAGTCTGTTCAGCAATACACTGGGCTCTAGGGATTATCTGATAGTTCTAATCCACTGTTTCTTTTGAACATTGTCTTATGTATTTATTCTAATAGGACAGGATTCTGGAAGCAAAGTTATATCAGCATCCTTAGGAACTGCACAGCCACAGCAGGAAAAAATTGTTGGATCATCTCCTGGCCATTCAACTATGCAGGTAGAAAACTATTTGCATAGCTTCTTCTTAACGTTTAGCATAACTGAATGAAAACATTGTTGTGTCATCTGCCTTGTAGTTACCTGCTAGCATTGTGAGCTCAGATTCCTGTGTGCTCACAAAGGGTGGCCACTAACGACCTTCCTGGTCGGCCAGCTCTTGTTATGTTTGTTTCTGAGATGAATGTGATTCTCTTTCTGACATGTTTACAATGCTTCATTTCCTCATGGGTTAAAAATGAGCCAGCACATACTAGGCACTCAGCAAATGTAGTTTACCATTACTTTTGCTACATCCACAAATTTTGATACACTGTCTTTATTAACATTCTAATCCAAATTACAGTAATCACTATTATTAGTTCTTTTTAGGCTTGGCGCCTGTGGCTCAAGTGGCTAAGGCACCAGCCACGTACACCTAAGGTGGCGGGTTTGAATCCAGCCTGGACCCGCCAAACAACAATGATGGCTGCGACCAAAAAATAGCCGGGCGTTGTGGCGGGTGCCTGTGGTCCCAGATACTTGGGAGGCTGAAGCAAGAGACTCGCTTGAACCCAGGAGTTGGAGGTTGCTGTGAGCTATGATGCCACAGCACTCTACCCAGGGGGACAGCTTGAGGCTCTGTCTCAAAAAAAAAAAAAATTAGTTCTTTTTATATCTTTATTTGTAAATTTCAGATTAATATGTGGGTATAAACCATTAGGTTATATAATTCACACATGAAAGAGTAAGGTCAGAGTTGTAGCCATACCTTGCTCCATTATTATTCCTTTTTAATTCATGGGCTATTTAGCTATGTGTTGCTGAACTTTACATTTTGGGAGATTTTACACACTTTATTTCTGGCTTAATTCTAGGGTGTTTTTTTTTTTTTTTAGAAAATAGAGAATAAAATTTCAGTGTTTTTAAGTTTATTGAGATTTGTTTTTATGGTTCAGTATATGGTTTACATTAATGAATGTCCAATGAATACCTGGTAAGAATTTGTATCCAGGGGCTCAGTGCCCGTAACTCAGTGGTTAGGGCTCCAGCTACATGTACCCAGGCTGGTGGGTTCAAGCCAGCCTGGACCTGCTAAAACAACAATGACAACAACAACAACAAAAAATAGCCGGGTGCTGTGAGCTGTGACACTACTGCATTCTACTAAGGGTAACATAATAAGACTCTGTCTCAAAAAAAAAAAAAAAGGATTTGTATTCTGCAATTTTTTTTTTCTGTAGTAGCAGCAAGGAGGTATTAAGTAGGCAATCCCCATGATCTTTTTCATCCAACTTTAGCTTTTTTTGCAGTTTTTGGCTAGGGCTGGGTTTGAACCTGCCACCTCTAGCATATGGGGCCAGCACCCAACTTCTTTGAGCCACAGGCGCCACCCCCCAATTTAGCTTTTAAGCCTCAAAATTTTTCAAGCCACTAGTCTAACAAAAAAGTAAACATTTTTTGTTTTCAGCTAAGAATTTAGTTTCTTCTTCATGAACTTACTGATTAGGAGACAGGCACAGGGGCTAATGCCTGTAATGCTGGTGCTTTAGGAAGCCGGGACAAGAGGATCACTTGAGCTCAGAAGTTCAAGGTTATAGCAAGCTATAATTGACCACTGCAGTCCATCCCAGGTGAAAGAGCAAGATCCTATCTCTTAAAATAAATAAATAAATAAAATAAAATAACATAGATTAATGAAATTTGCTACAGTTGCAGCCTGCCTATGTAGGCCTCAGGTTCTGATGTGAAGTGTACTTGTTCCCTTAAGGTGAAGAAAGAAATGACCTAGTACATCACATACCAGACTGTATAAGCTCTTGTCCTTATAGAACTATGTGTGCTTCTGTATTTACTGGTCAGAAGACAGATTAAGTTATTATCTACTGAGTTTTCCCATGTTAGTGGAATTGGAAATAATAAGTGTGTTTTGTCTTTAGGTGGATAGTCATCTGGGAGGACAAAAAAGGCCTGCTGCGAAACAGCTAACAAAAGGAGCTTTGTGAGTTACCTTTGGAAATGAAAAATCAATTTTGAACATTTTTCTAGGTCTCTAACCTTCAATAAATATACTACAGAAGTCAAGTTATAATAATGAGAATGCAGTAAGGCGAAAAACTCATTTAACAACAACAACAAAAAAGACTATACGGTGGAACCTCCATAGTTAACCACTTCAACTTGACCTAGTTTTTATAGACCAGACATGCGTCACATGTATATACTAGTACAAAAGGTCTAGTTCCTTATGTTAACCACCTCTGTATGTTAGTCACTTTGTTACAGTCCGCTGGGTGGTCAACTTACAGAAGTTCTACTGTATTAGCCTTTTAAAAATATACTTTGGAAATCTTTTTCTATAGGGCCTATACATATATCAAATGTAGCTTGAGCCTACTGTTTGCTCTTTTCTTCTTCAGGAGAGTTCTCTGTCTTTTAGGGACAAAAAGTCTCTGAGAAGAAGTATGATTTGATAAACTGCTGTGTTTAGAACAGAAATATTAGCATGAGCTTAGCTGACCAATGGTCAAGCATGGCCAAGGTCAGTATGCCAACAAATGACTGGTTGGTGGGAACACTGTGCTTTTGAGGTTAGGGTCACAATTTGAGTCCATTGTAAAGATGGTTAGACCAAATTCTGAACCCACTATGGTATATAAAATGTAAAACTGAAGAAAAAACAAAACTGCTGTACTATAGTTAATAACATCCCTGTATGTCTTATTTTCTTTGCATGCAAATAAACATCATGATTAGATTTGATTTCCTAACATGACTCTACATTGACATTGGCCATTTCCCTTTGAAAGTATTCTCCAGCAGTTACAGAGGGACCAAGCCCACACTGTGACACCTGACAAAAGTCAGTTCCAATCACTAAGTGATGCGGTGCAGAGACTGCTCTCCTACCACGTGTGCCAGGGCTCCATGCCCACTGAAGAAGACTTGAGGAAAGGTAAGCAGGCTACAGCCCTCGAGTGCCACTGTGCCACCAGGCACCCTCCCATGGCCACCCCGGAAGAACAAGAGCCACCTCACCCCCAGATAATAGAAAGATTATTATTTTTAATCACAGACCAAATTCATTCCTTATTTACGTAATTCCCAGCCCATGTTTAAGAAAGTGACTTATTCTTCTCAATACTTTATAACTGGACATGGTGGCAAGTGTTTCTAGTCCCAGCTACCCAGGAGGTTGAGGTAGGAGGATCACTTGTGCCCAAGAGTTCAAGGCTGCAGTGGGCTCTGATCATGCACTACACTTTAGCTTGGGCGACAGAGCAATACTTTGTCTCTAAAAATTAAATAGTTTATGAAGGAGATACCCAAAGGTCAAGAGTTCTGTGTTGACAAATTTAGGGTTAGTGAATCGAAAGCTTCCTTTGGACTGCTGGCTGCAGATGGAGTGGCTATAGACTAGGTCTGTGCAGCAAGTTAGTTTAGCCCTTGCCTTTGTGCAGATTGCGTGCCCTGAGCTGATTCTACCAGTTTTATAAATCAGATAGATACTTTAGCTTCCAAAAGCATTCCCTAAGGATCCAAAGTGAGCCCAGGGCATTGGCCATGAAACTGGCAAAAATGTTAGGGATAAGAGCCCCTTCTCCCAATCCAGAACTCAGCTTGTCCTGCTCCCTGGCCCTGTTTCCTCCCCTAGTTGTGTGACGTAGTTCTACCTCTCCTTCTCTGGACCACTGCCTAGTGCCCTCCACTGCTTTAACCCCTCCTCCTTCTCAGCCACTGCTAGTCTTGCTCCTTCCGGCTAGAGTCCCTGATCTCAGAGTCAGTGGTTTCTGTCAGTCCTCTCTGAGCTTCCCTGGGTCATCAGGTGGAGCTATAAGATCCAGCATTAAGCCGGGGAGGAAGACTCTGAGAAGAGTGAATTAGAAAATGTAGGATCTCTGAAGACCAACAAAGGACAAAACTACCTGACCATGCCCTACATACAGGGACTAGTTTGTGTCTTTACGTTAAACTGGTCTGCCCAACCCAGACAGTTAGATTTCATATTTCACCTGTTTTTGGTTTTCATACTACCGAAGGCAAGTGAAGGCTTAGGTCATCTAAACTAGCAAATCATTCCCTATTCACTGATATTTATTGCTAGTCTGCTAATAAGGTTTTATTTTATAGATGACATTCAAAGGTATTATGTTTGGCTCAGTGCCTGTGGCTCAAATAGCTAAGGCACCAGCCACGGTGGCGGGTTTGAATCTAGCCTGGGCCCGCCAAACAACAACGATGGCTACAACCAAAAAATAGCCAAGTGTTGTGGTCCCAGCTACTTGGGAGGCTGAGGCAGGATACTCACTTGAGCCCAGGAATTGGAGGTTGCTGTGAGCTGTGATGCCACGGCACTCTACCCAGTGGGACAGCTTGAGACTCTCTCAAAAAAAAAATAATTCCCTTAACTAAATTAAAGCATAAGAATCTGACCCAGAGGGAGAGGAGGGGAGGGAGGAAGGATGGGTGGGGGGAGAGTAATTAGTAAGACCACACCTAAGGTGCATCTTGCAAGGGTAC
>CAUYTI010123026.1:0-15380 GCA_963575145.1 Galago senegalensis | reverse complement strand
GCCTGTGGCTCAAGCGGCTAAGGCGCCAGCCACATACACCTAAGGTGGCGGGTTCAAATCCCCAGCCCGGGCCCGCCAAACAACAATAATGGCTGCAACCAAAAAATGGCCAGGCATTGTGGAGGGCGCCTGTATTCCCAGCTACTTGGGAGGCTGAGGCAGGAGACTCGCTTGAGCCCAGGAGTTGGAGGTTGCTGTGAGTGTGATGCCATGGCACTCTACCCAGGGGGGATAGCTTGAGGCTCTGTCTCTAAAAAAAAAAAAAAAGACAGGGGTGAGCCACCTTGCCTGTGTCCTGCCGATACTTTCCACCTTCTTCCCACTGGCTTCGGTGGCTTCTCTTTGCAGCCAGAGCTTATTTCCAGATCACAGAGCTTTCCATTGGTTCTCCTCTTGGCTTTGGATGTGAGAAGGTGAGCTCAGCGGTCAAAGGAACTTGAACAACGGGAATTTAGAGTTCTCAGGAGCGTCTAGGGGAGCAGAAATGGTAAAGAAACAAAGTACGGATGGGGGGAGGGAGCCATGGGACCCTGTGTGGCATCAGGGCTGACAGAGCGCCTTGGGCACGTCTGACACCCAGATCCATGTGGTCTGTGTTGTGACATAAACACCCCTCTGCCCAGTGTGGCTGGAAGGGGCTGGAATGCACACATGGCTTTGTGTTCAGCGCACAGGCTGGAGGGTCAGTAACATACAGGGTCTAATGCAGGGGCTTGGTGGGGTCTGGGATTGTTCTACCCAGTTCCTACAAAAAGCTGCTGGGGCAAAGACCCCAGTGTGGCAGAAAGGACTTGTTTACTTTACTCAATAGACAAGGGATCCGGTCAGAGAGGTATTGACTTGGCCAGGGTGACAGCTCAAGGTGGCACACGTTGAGCTAGCAGCCCAGGGAGTGTGCACATGGCTGTTTCACTAAAACTTGGTCCCCTCCTTAAGCTGACCCCCCTGCCCCCACCTCCCCGGAGCCATTCTCCCTTTACAGGACAATGGAGAGTCTCAATCTGGTGGTGACAAGAAGCACACAGCACCTCCAGACTTAAACCCAACTGTGACGAATTAGGTGATTGCAGACATACCTCGGGGTTGTCACTGGGTACAGCATTTTCCTCCAACTCTGCCTCCGCCCTCCCAACATGAGGAGGAGGTGAGGCAGAGATAGACCTATAGCCATCACATCACACCCTTCCACATCCCAGGAATGCTGCTGGGCACTCTGCCCTTGTCACATGCTCCTCCTGATAACCAACCCTGTGTGGCAGCCACATGTGTGCTATTGAGGCAGAGAGGGGAGCAAACTGGCTCACAGTCACTGGGAGGAAGTGGGAGAGGGGCATCAGGTACCAGGCATGTGGCTCCAGCCAGTCTTGGCTGTACCTTGAAGGGACATGGACACGGCTGATGTGGGACAAGCCTTAGGCTACCAGAGCCTGCGCCTGAAACATGAACCACTCCGAGGAGGAGTAAGCCTGCAGGTGCAGCATGCTCCTTGCCCAATGGCCCAATGTCTCGAAGAAGTGACTGGAACCTGAGCTAGAAGCATCGGATGGGACAGTGAACATGAACAGTGGGCCTGAAACCTAATGTTACTAAAAGGAGAAAAGCATACAGAACCCCCTCCCCCAGTGTGCACCTCCACCATCTCCTGTCCAAGGAAATCCCTCCTCTGGTAGTCACAGGGACAGGGTGCTCCCAAGCAGCCACCCAGCTGGTTTATGTAACAATGAAAAGCTGTGACAATCTTGTGAAATTTCTGCAATCCCCACAGGCCAGTCACCTGTGTCTATAGCACTGGGCCAAACCATCACAGGGCAGGTGCTGTGCTCTTCCAAGAGGATGAAGGCACCTGCAACTCCCTCCTGGGCTCATCCATGGCTTTCTCTAGTGCCAGCTTGGGGTCCTGCACATAGCAGGTGCCCAGGTTTATAAGATACCACCCCCCGAGGCCAAGCGCAGTGGCTTATGCCTGTAATTATAGCACTCTGGAAGGCTGAGGCAGGTGGATTGCCTGAGCTCAGGAGTTCAAGACCAGCCTGTACTAGAGCAATACCCTGTCTCTACAAATAGCCAAGCATTGTGGGTAGGCACTTGGGAGGCTGAGGCAAGAGAATTGCTTTGAGCCTGAGTTTGAGGTTGCCATGGTACTCTACCCTGGTGGAAAGTGAGATTCTGTCTCAAAAGAAAAACAAAAAGATGACCACAGACCACTCAGGTCGGGCCCTGCCTGCCTTCCAATCTTGTTTTCTCACAGCCGCCCACGCCTATTCTGGCCTATGTCCCAGCCACACTGGCTACTGTAGCTCCAGGACCACACCAGAGAGTCAATGCTGGTACAAGGCCCGCTCCCTTCCAGGCCACCCTCTGCTGCAGACGGACACCACCAGACACAGCTCATAGCACATGGTAATCTTTATTGTGACGCTCAGTGGAAAATATCTGTAAACCAGCTTACTGTAGTGGTGACAGCTGCAACGCATGCTAAGGCACTTTTATTATATAAAAAAGGGGGTGGGTGGGAGTTCCATTTACTCCTTTGTGACAGCATCTGGGACCTGAATTCAGAGCTTGTAGGCTTATGTAGCTTTTATATAGCTTCATGATTTGTTTCCTTGTAAAAAAAAAAATGCCTTCTTGCCATAAGTAGGTCTAAGTGCAGCATATACAAAACAGGAATACAAGTAAATTCAGCAACCAGTGTAGACCAGTGTAGGACAAGCTACTCTCTTCTAAACATGGTTCCAAAGGAAAGGCAGTGATAAAGACTTGGAATTTTATTATTTATTACAAGAAGGGGAAAAAAAGAAAACCTTTTGTTTTTTTCTTTCAAAAATATTTGTGCAGGTGGCAGATTTTTAAACTAAACTGAGTCAATGATGCAGATAAACTACCCTCGGGCCCCAGTCCTGGAGTAGGCACAAGATCGCATGGGAGGGCCACTGGCCCTCTCTAATGCTCTGGCTGTCATACTTGGGACAAGCCCCTTAACCATTAAATATATTTGGTCCCCAAGAGTGTAGGAGAAGCCACTGGAAGGCTGCCGGCCTTTCCAGCTTGGCCCCAACAGCCTCGCTGTGGCAGGGGCAGGCTGCCCTTGGCAAAGGAGGGGAAGGGGCATTGCACTTGAGACGCTTTAGAAATGGGGGAGGAACAGTGGACAGTGGCGCTGCCCAGAGGGGGTGGGGAGGCAGCTATCCCTCCTCTGCCCCCGGGCTCTGTGCCCTGCACAGAGATGGAACCCCTGGGCCTGCTCCTCAGGACCACCCTGAGCCCAACAGGAGTGGAGGCCGATAGGGCAGGGGTGTGTGAGGTCACCACGTGTGATTGCCAACAGCAAAGAAGGGGGTGGGGGAAGAACTGGCAACAGAGGTCCGGGAAGGTGATGACACTTCTGGGATGTTGGGCTATCAAAATGCCTTTTGTCTGAAGAAAAATAGATTCATAGATAACTCTTGCCCATCCCCATGGCCTGCC
This sequence comes from Galago senegalensis, assembly GCA_963575145.1. Classification (NCBI taxonomy): domain Eukaryota; kingdom Metazoa; phylum Chordata; class Mammalia; order Primates; family Galagidae; genus Galago; species Galago senegalensis. The sequence goes on along the minus strand of CAUYTI010123026.1, from coordinate 11,912 downwards.
CTCCTGCTTCACACCATCCTGTGCTCTTTGGCAAGAGGGGGCCGCAGAGGCCGCTGGTCATTCTTTTCCTGGGCCCAGGCCCAAGCCCCTGACTCTTTGGTATCAGATTCCAAGGGTGGAGGGGGTAGCTGGAGGGGGTTGCAGCAAAGGAAGCCAAGTGCCCTCCATGAGGCCTGGAGGGCGGCAGGATGGGGTAGGGGGACGTCCCAGGAAAGTGAGAGGTGCTGTAGGTCTGGGGAGGGAGGCGGAGTCGTCCATCTGCCTGTCCATCCATCCGCCTCGGGCAGCAGCAGCAGGAAGGCTTACTCGGCAGGCTTGGCCTCAGCCCCGTCTGCTTTGCCGTCTACCTCCTCATCCGAGCAGTCACCAGTACCTTTCCGGGCCATTCGGCGAGGCACGACAAATGGCAGGTCCCCACGCCTGGAGGGCAGAAGCAGAGGGTCAGCAGGGCCCAGTCCTGAGGGGTGGCTGCAGCACAGCTTAAACATTCCAAAGAATCTCACAGGAAAACCAGGCACCTAATTGCTCCTACCAGAGGGAAGCCATGCTGAGCCTCTGAGCCCTGACTCCAGGCAGGGTGGGGGGCTCTCAAGAAAGCAGGTAATCAAAGCTTCCTACAAAATATTTAGGTATCAGACATCTTCACACTCAACATTAGCCCAGAAACAGTTCAGGATGATAGGAACAACTGATTGAAATGGGAAAGGTGCAAAGGTAGATGAGGTTGCCTTCTGCAAAGTGCCACCCTTTGTTCAAAGGTCTCACAGCACAGGTGACACCAAGAGCTATAGGAAAGACTGTTTATGCAGGGTATAAAGACAGGCCGCTTGTCCCATCATGTATCAGAAAATTCCCATTAAATACTGACTACAATGTCTGGTTTTGTTTTTATGCTTAAGAAAAAGATCCCTGTGAAAATGAGGTAAGACTGAGGCTCTCAGAGAGTAAGATCCTCAGATTTGCCCATTTAATACTTCTTGAGTGTTAACACTCCCTTGAGAACTGCAAAAAAGCCTTTTCCACTTTTACAGGCAGTAAGATGACCCAGTATTCATTCTGCAAATATTTACGGGCACTTGCTATGTGCCAGGTTGCCTCGAGCAACTTCTCATTCAGAAGACTCAGCAAGGAAATCTCATTGCAAAATGGACAGACTTTTCAGATAGGTTAGAATAAATTACCAGGAGTTTAGAATAAATTGCCAAAAGTTTCCTGTTTGGTCAAAAGGCTGGGCTGAAGCCCCAGAGGCAAGAAGAATGCAGAAGGAGCCCAGAAGGTTCTGCCATAGCACTTTTTGGTTTGTCATGAGCAGGGACCCTGCTCACAGACTCTGGTTGAGAAACGTCACCAAGTTCAAAAAGAGTTTAAATTTCTGAAGTGTGCATTTTGGAACAAACTACTTTTTGAACTGCTGGAAGGGGCCAGGCGGCTCACCTGAGCTTGTTCTTGAGGGAACTGACTTCACGGTTCATGGCGTCAGCAGTTTCGGTGGCGTCTTCCAGCTCCCGCTGCAGCTTCCGGCGGGAGGCATTGGCCCGCTGGGCCTCCTCCTCGGCCTCCTCCAGCTGCCGCTTGAGCTGCTTCAGGCGGGTGGACGCCTTGTCAGCCTGTGGAGACAGACATAGGGTCGTGGCCCTGGTTGGTGGCCCTGGGGACATGGCCTGCCTGGCCCACTGGACCAGCCCATGCACATACCTGGTCTTTGTACTGCTCCGCGTTCCTCCGTTCATCCTCCACTTGCAGAAGCACGTCCTTCAGCTTCTTCTCTGCCCGGCGCACTTGTTTGCAGGCTGCCTGGCGCTCCCTATGGGACAGACATGCGGCTCAGGAGAATAGCCTCCTTCAGTCACAAGCTGGACAGCCTCTGGGCATCCACCCTAGGGAGGCCTTGGTCCTAAGGTGTCGTCAGTGGACACCTGCTTTGTGTCTGTTCCCTTAAAGGGGCACTGTGGTTTTACAAATGAGGAAATGGGGCTCGAGGAAGGGAAGGAACATCTCAAAGAGTACTTGGGTAGCTAGGGAAAAAGACTGAAGTTTGGGGCCTGATGTGACCCTCATTACCTCCAAAGAAGTCAGTTTTGCTCAGCCCATAGGCTGCTGCCCAGGTGAGAAGGACCCAGCCCTCAGAGACAGCCAGCCACCAAACTCCCAGCTGTAGTGATTGGCCAGTGGCTTCTATTCAAACCCGGCAAGAGCCCTCCAATGAAAGGGACGAGGGAACCATAAGTCCCATAACAGCCCCTGGGACTCATGAGACAGAGCTGGGTTCTGATAGGCTCTGGGGAGACCACAGAAGGGTCTGAGGTTTCCCTGGGACTGGGGTAGGCGAGGAGTACGCACTTGGTCTCGTTGTCCAGCTGCTCCTCCAGCTGTGCGATCTTGGCCTCGAGAGCGGTGATGGAGGCCTTGTACTTGGACTTGACGGTTCCCTCCATCTCTTGCAGCTTGACCTTCAGCTCTTTGTTCTGGCGCTCCAGCTGCTGCCGTGCGTTCTCGTTCTTCTGGGCATGGCTGCGCTCCAGGTTCAGGTCGGTGTTGATCTGGTCGATCTGCAGAAGGAAGGCTGGTGACCTCAGAGGGCTGGGCCCCAGCTGGAGGGCACTAGTAGGGTCAGAGGAAGGGGGCAACATGAGCCCACCAGGTCCTGAGGGGCGTAGGTCTTGGCTCTCCCAGAAAAGGGAGCTACCCACGAATAAGGGTCCAGAAACTGCTGAACAACTGCCCAACGAGATGGGGGTGATCTTCCCAGGTGCTAGGATTATCTTCCTTTGAGAGGCAAGGAGCAGCTGGGGCTGAAGCCTATGGCCCTGTGGGACTCTGGGGCCATGAGGCGGGATCAGGGCTGTGCTGGTGCCTACCTGTAGGTTGGCCTTCTTTAGCCGGTCGTTGATCAGCTCGGTGTTGCCCTGCTCCTCCTCCAGCTCCTCCTCCAGCTGGGCGATTCGGGCCTCCAGACGCCGTTTCTCCTCCAGTGCCAGGGCTCTGTGGGGAAGGGAGTGTGGAAGTGAGGGCCTGGCCAGGGCGGCACGCTAGCCCCTACCCCTGCCTCCTCACATAGCTCACCCTTTGCCGCTGCTGTTGGCGATCTCGTCGGCCAGCTCGTCCCGCTCCTGCTGGGCCTGGCGCTTGGCACGCTCGGCTGCTGCCAGGTCCTGATGAGGAGGACGGTGTGAACTGGGGGCAGCCATAGCTGTCCTCCCAGGCCTTTGGCACTCCTGCCTTGTACCCGTTCCAGGTCTCCCTTCTCCAAGAAACCCTTTCTCACAGGGCTGATGCTCCCCTGAGGTCAAAGTGTAAGCACCATATATTTACAAATCCCCTACATCTAAGTGCTAGGAAGCGGTCCAGGTGCCAGGGTAGAGAGGCCGTGTACAAAGAGACGCTCAGAGCTGGTCCCTCTGGGTTCCAGAAAGACCAGAGACAGGAGTTAGCTCCAGAGCCCAGGGGTAAGGCAGCCTCAACAGAGACCTGCACATGACACTGTGGGAGGGATCACTCCAGGCCCAGGTAGGAGAGGCCAGCCATAGGCATGAGGACAAGCGGACAAGCCTCGCTCTGGTCTGACTCTCAGCGCACCGCAGCCAGGCGCATCATGCTGTGGAAGACCCTCTAGACCAGTGGTTCTCAACCTTTCTAATGCCGCAACCCTTTAATACAGTTCCTCATGTGGTAACCCCCAACCGTATAATTATTTTCATTGCTAGCATTAGAGTCGTGGCATTAGGAAGGTTGAGAACCATTGCTCTAGACCCTAGGGACATTTCATCCTGTTCCTCCATGCCCTGAGGTGTGATGGGCAAGGCAGCCAAGTGGACACTGGAACCCTCCTCATCAGGCACAGCTCATGGCAGGAGGTGGTGACTGCCACAGAGCCTCACTATACACATGGGACTGAAATTCATTCACATGCATGTCTGTCCCTGCCAGGTACCTCCCTATGCCCTGTCCTGGCAACTCTGGCTGGGTGATGCTGACCAGGTGAAGGCCTGAGCTGGCCAGAGGGCAGCAGCCCAGGTGGCCCCTGCAGGCCCGCCCACCTCCTGCAGCTGCATCATCTCGGCCTCCATGCTCTTCAGCTTCTTCTCGTTCTCTTTGGCCTGAGCCAGGATCTCTTCACGGGAGGTGCGGGTCTCGTCCAGCTCCCGCATGCAGTCCTTCATCTGGGCCTGGGGTGGGGTGAGACGAGAGGCTTAGCGCCACCTACTCCCGGCCCACACCCCTCAGGGGTCACCTCGCCAACAGAGACTGGAGGCCGGGATTTAGTACAATGACATATTTAACCAACCTAACTGTAAAAAGATAAAATAGTAACTAGAGGCAAGATGCCTCTGTACCCCACGCTATTTCTGTACCTCCATGGCCGGGAGGGCCTCTAAAGCACACCTTTGCCATGGCTGCTCACTGGCACACAGTAGTCCTAGGGGCGTTTTGTTCCACTTCCCGTCCCTCCCTGTGGACCTGAAGCCCACATTCACAGCGCCACCCCAACATGCACCCCCACCCAGGGCAGGGTACTGCCCTGTTATTTATTTATTTATTTTTTTTGAGACAGAGCCTCAAGCTGTCCCCCTGGGTAGAGTGCTATGGCATCACAGCCCACAGCAACTTCCAACTCCCGGGCTCAAGCGAGTCTCTTGCCTCAGCCTTCCAAGTAGCTGGGACCACAGGCATCCGCCACAACGCCCAGCCATTTTTTGGTTGCAGCCATCATTGTTGTTTGGCGGGTTCAGGCTGGATTCAAACCCACCACCTTAGGTGTATATGGCTGGTGACTTAGCTACTTGAGCCACAGGCACTGAGCCTCTGTTATTTGTTTTAACTGTAAAGATCTTTGTCAAATAGCCTTCTTTATTTATTTTGTGGGTAAATCCCAAATTAGGATTTTTCAGGCCAGAGCATGATTCTTGTTTTTCAACGGTATCAGTGAAAAATGCCACTAGCAACAGAGTGTCTGTGCCTCACAACTCGCCAGATGTGGAATTTAAAGTCCACTCCTGGTGCAGACTTCCTGGAATGATGGGACATCTAGAGCTGTTTGTTATTCTTTAATTATTGGTGGGGTGAGAATTTCCAAGTATAGGTTGTTCTCAGAATTGTCATTGCAGAGCCTTCGGTCCCTGTCCATAAGGCTGGACTGTGTCAGCACCTGACTCATTCTGGAAATCTGCATTAAGTAGCTACTTTCCCCACCCCTCAGTTTGTGCCACCTTTTCGCTTTTTTGTTGAATGCGCTCAAAATCATGGATCTTACTGACGTTTGCTTTCAGATGGTCTGGTTTCCACATCATTGAAGCAGATGCTGAGAGCACCCAGGACCTCCCTCAAGGAGGGGAAGGTGGCTACTCCCACCTCCCACCCGGACTGCTGCACTGGCAGCTCCGGCCGGAGCTCACCTGCAGCTTCCGCAGCTGTTTGATGGCCTCCTCCCGATTCTTGTTGGCGGTGTCGATGTGCGCCTCCAGGTCTTTCAGGTCCATTTCCATCTTCTTCCGAGCAGCCACTGCTATAGAGCGCTGTTTCCTCTCATCCTCCAGCTCTGCCTCCATCTCTCGCACCTGGGGGATACCAAGCTTGGGAGGTGGGATCCACCAGCAGACCCTACCCAGTTTGGAGCCCAGGTGGGCTCAGCATAGTCCTGTAGGAACTGTAGGATCTCTGAGGGCCAATGAGGATCGCTGACCACTGACTGTGTGGACTGTAATGAGGTGGGCTACTGACATAGTCCAGATCAAGGAGGGAGGAGAAGGAAGCCTGTGAGAGGCAGGCATAGCCCCTGGCCGCCTACCGGGGCAGTGGGAAGCGTGCACACCTGCCTGGCATACGCACCTGTCTCACCAGCTGCTTCTTCTTCTCCTCACTCTGCTCATCCCGGCCCTGCAGGTCCCGCTCGAACTGGGCCTTCATGGCCTGTAGGTTCACTTCCAGCCGTAGCTTGGCATCCTCGGTGGCCTGCAGCTCGTCTTCCAGCTCCTCCAGCTGCGTCTTCATCTCCTCCACCTGCTGCTCCAGGGCTCGCTTGGACTTCTCCAGCTCATGGACCTGCGCCCCAGAGAGCCCGAGCAGGAGCCTGAGCTCATGGCCTCATAGGCTGCACACACTGACCCTCCTAATGGCCTGGCCTGGCTCCCTGCAGAGACCCCACTGTGCTCCCCACTCACACTCTTGCCCACGTCATCCTTGGAGCTCATGAGGTCCTCCATCTCCGTGCGAAACTGCTTGTTGAGCCGCTCTAGCTCCGCCTTCTGCTCCATGGCTTCCTCCAGGGCCCGGGCCAGTGACAGTGCCTTGGTCTCCTTCTCTCGGGCCTCTGCCTCAGCCCGGTCGCGCTCCTCTGCGTACTTGGCAGAGATGGTCTTCTCCTCCGCCAGGAGCTGGTAAAGAGGAAGCAGTGAGGCTTAGCATGTCAGGCTCAGACCTGAGGCAAAGTGGCTGGCCCCACCCCCCTGGGGAGAAGGGTCCCAGAGGCCATGTGGCAGAGAAGGACCCAGAAGAAGCTGGCCCAAGGCTGTGCCTGGACAACACACACAGTGCAGTGTGTCCTGGTGACGGAACAAGGATGAGGATTGCCTCTACCACCACGGTTTAACATCTGATTTTTATCACTTAATAATAACAGTGATCCTTTATGTCACAATGCCTTTTCCATGAGAACCCACAGGAAACCGTTCACCTTCAGAACCTAGAAAAATTTTAGTTCTCCTAAACAACTGGATGGCGTTTTTCTTTTTTTTTTTTTTTTGAGGCAAAGCCTTAAGCTGTCCCCTTGGGTAGAGTGCCGTGGCATCAAAGCTCATAGCAACCTCCAACTCCTGGGCTCAAGTTAGTCTCCTACCTCTGCCTCCCAAGTAGCTGGAACGACAGGCGCCCACCACAACGCTGGGCTATTTTTTGGTTGCAGCTGTCATTGTTGTTTTGGAGGGCCTGGGCTGGATTCAAACCCGCCACCGCAGGTGTATGTGGCTGGCGCCTTAGCCACTTGAGCCACAGGTGCCGAGCCGATGGCGTTTTTCTTAGAGAGCACCAACCTGGAGGCTCAGAAGCTGGAATTCCATTTGCAAGCTCCTCTCACTCATGGACCCACCCAGGTTCTGTCTTCTTTCCCCACCTTCCTCTTCCTGTTGCCCCTAATTTATCTCATGGGGTGATAACCTTTTCATAAAGGGACAGACTATATACTCAGCAACTCCTCAGCCACCACTATAGCACGACAGCAGTCAGGACCGTGCAAACGAATAAGTGGAATGCATTCAGTAAAACTTTGCTACACGTTGTGGGGGGCTGGGTTTGCCAAAGCCTGCTGCCCTGATTTATTCTTTTGTTCTATCTGGTCCCAGGTATCTCCCTAAGTCGTCTTAGATCTTTTGGAATGAGGAAGAGATATGAATGCATAAATTGAAAGCTTAAGTAATGGTAAAACTGGTTCATTATAGAAAAGTTTGAAAATATAAAAGTTGCTCCTCACGGGAAGACCTTTCCTCCACTCATTCTCTGCCCAGGACCTTCACATGCTGGAGGCCTCAAGGCCCTCCCAGAGCAAGGTCCCCAAGGAGGCCGCTGGCTGTGAGCATGTGACTGGGGCTTTTGCTTAACCTATGGTACTTGAGGGAGAGGAAACCAGAAGGATGGAGCCCACAGCCACACACCTGGTCAAACTTCTTCTGCTTCTTCTCCAGGTTGGAGACGCTCTGCCGCTGGTGGTCCAAGTCCACAAGCAGGTCATCCAGCTCCTGCTGGAGCCGCGTCTTGGTCTTCTCCAGCTTGTCAAAGGCAGCCACCTTCTCCTCGTGCCGCTGGCTCAGGCCTTCCAGGTCCTTCTGGAGCTTCCTCTTAGCCTCCTCCGCGGTCTCCAGGCACCCCACACCGTCCTCCATCTTCTTCTTCATGTCGGCCACCTGGGCAGAAGCAAGGGGTATGGAGATGCCTGCAATGGCACCTGCTCAGGTCACACACTGTCCCTGGGATGGGGCAGGTGGCCTCATACACCATAGAGGGGCACCAGGAGCCAACCCAGTTATAAGAATGGTTTCCCCATCGCTTTTCTCCTTTCTGCAGAGGGGGATTTGCCTGGCATGTGAAGCCAGGAGGGCTGGTACCCCCAGGCCAGCAGGGAGGGCCCTCCGTCCCCACCTGCACCAAAGCCTCTTGTTCTACAAAGACCGAGGCTGGTGAGGAAAGCCCCCTACCTTCACCTCTCCCCAGGAGCAAGCCAAGCACCCTCTGAGTGTCGGCTGCAGGCAGGCAGACTGTTGGGTCCCTACCACCCAGCCCACCTTGCCCCTGGGGATAAACCCACACCCACACTCGTGCACTGGCCACTTCACTTCAGGCTTTGGAATAGACTCCTGCCCACCCTGTGTTGGTTCCCAAGACAGGATCTATGTACTTAATATACATATTCAGCTGCGGAACCCCTGCTAGTCTAGAGAAGCCTGTGGACACCTCATAATAATTTTTTTTTTTTTTACAGTTTTTGGCCAGGGCTGAGTTTGAACCCACCACCTCCGGTATATGAGACTGATGCCCTACTCCTCTGAGCCACAGGCGCTGCCCCATAATAATGTTTTAATATGTACAAAATAAGTACATAGGATAACCAAATCAACCATTACAGAAAACTGCAATTGCCACAGATTTTTAAAAACTACAGTTGAAGACCCTATGTGCTCTACATCTGCATATCAGAAAACAGCTACAGTCTAGGCCTGGCAACCACGAAGCTGAGAGTCTGGCAGCAACTCAGATGTAGTGACTGGCCAGCTCTGCAGGTGACAAGGATGCAAGTTTTGCTACTGCCAGGGCTATTGGTTACATCCATAATGGAAGCAAATGCTAGATTTCAGCAGACTAGAGACTGCAGAAATACAGGAGCTACGTGCCCGTCTGAGTTCCCGGATGCCTAGATTCTGCCCAGGGACTCAGGCTGAGACCCTCAAGCTGGCATGTGCAGAGGCGAGCCTAGCTGGACACTCCCCCAGCCTGCAGAGTGCGGCCACAGTTCCCCTCCAAACCTGGGCATGGAGGGTGGCGATCTGCTTCTCCAGGTTGTGCTTGGCCTCCTCCTCCTCCTCTAGCTGCTCCTTGAAGGAGTTCTTCTCGTCCTCCATCTGTTTCAGCTTGGTGCTTAGGCTCAACTTCTGCCGGGTCTCCTCCTGCAGCAGCTCCTACTCGTGAGGACCACATGGGTGCTCAGCAGACAATCTCAGTGGGAGGGAGAAGCCAGTCCCCAGAGACCCCTGGAGGAAGGGGAGGACGGGAGACCCGATGAGCCACGTCGCCCTCACCTGGGTGTCCTGCAGCTGGGACTCCAGTGTAGAGAAGTCCTTGGAGAGCTTGCTGGATTTGCTGTCAGACTGGCTGAGAAGCCCTGTCACACTGTCCAGCTCCACCTGCACAGGGGAGGGAGAGATGAAGGATCAAGAACCTGGCCCCATAGCTCCACCCCACTGAGCTCCTTTAAGACAAGCTGGTCCTGAGTCACAGATGAGCAGTGAGAACCTCACTGAGGAGCTGGTTGAAGCAAGAGAAGGCGGGCAAGAGATGGGGCATCGGTGTGCATGTAACCTGGGAGCTGGGCCACAGTGCCCACTCACCTGCAGCTTGGTGACCTTGTCAGCCAGCTCCGTGCGCACGCGCTCCCCTTCATTGAACTTGACCTGCAGTTCCTGCAGGTGGGCCTCCACTTTCTTGCGCTTGTGCTCTGAGTCCCCTTTGCCCTGCAGCAGGACCTTCACCTCGTTGGCCAGCTCCCCTCGCTCGTTCTCCAGGGTCTGCTTGGCCTTCTCGAGGTTGCCTTTCACCTGGGGTGGGGAAGAAAGCAAGGATGTAAACGGGACCTCTGTGCCCTGACCTGGAGCTGGCTGGTCTTTCTATAATCACTGGACTCTAGATGCAGAAGCTGCTGCTTCTGCGGTAGCAACAATGGTGCTGGGGATAGTCCTGCACTCAGAAGGCTCAGGCATCATCTGCCCTCTTTCTTCTCAGCTGTGGGTGACACTGGGCACATGTCTGCACCTCTAAGGACCTCGGCTTCTTCATCTCTAAAACAATCCCTTCCCAGCCTCCTATGCTGGGTGCAGGGAATGTTCTAGTACATGTGTGTTCTAGATGTTTTGATCTTAGCAACATTACACACTAAAGAGAATGCTAATGTCCATAATTAGACTTCCAATAAAGCCTCTCTGAAACTCAATGTTCAAAATAACAATAAAACATTACATTCTAAAAAATATAAAAGAGGAATTTATAAAATAAACAAAATTATCCCATTCTCATCTGCACTAGGCAGTTCAAGGGTCAGCTGGGCCCTGAGTGAAGGCAAAGGGACATGGGGGAAAACAAACAACTAAAGGACAGGGTGGCTTTGACACATACAGAGCGGAAGTTGATAGGAGGCATGTGGACAAGGTATGTTTCCAAAAGCACATTAAAAGTTGCCACATGGAAGAGTTTTTGACTTCTGCAGCTGCCACCAAGTGTGCAATGAAGGAATCCCCAGGAGGCAGCACTTGTCTTATTAAAGACCTGTCAAGGCCTCAACGGCCTGCCCAAGAACCAGCTGGGACTGACAGTGCTGGGGTTTTCCTGCAAGACTCCAGCCAACTGTGGTTGGGGTATTTTAGAGGGGACTCTGAAGTCACATCAGGGGCCACTAAGGCCCTCTGATGCTCAGCTCAGCCTCCCTGATTGCTCTGGCCTGGCAGGTTGTTGAACAGTAATGACAGTAACTACTTTAACGACAACCTAGCCCACATTTACTAAGTGCTTTATGTGATCATCAGCTGTAACCCTCCTCATACAATCACATGAGATAAACCCATCATCATCATCCTCCATGGACAGGGAAACCGAGGCCCAAGTCACGCAGCCACCATAAGCTGGAGCCTGGACTCAGACCCAGGCGTGCTCTGCTCTGAAGGACTGGCTGAGACTGGGGGGCCTGGAGTGGTGGGTGAGCCCCCACCAGAGCCCCCCTACCCCTGGCTGGCACAAGGCAGCCCCGCACCCGCTTCGCCTGCTCCAGCTGCTCAGCCAGCTCCTCCACTGCCTGCGAGTGCTTCTGCCGCATCTCCTGGATCTGGGCCTCGTGGGTCTTGGCCTCCTCCTCCAGAGTCTTCTTCAGGATGTTCACTTCCTGTTCACGTTTGGATCTGGACGGAGAAATGCCCTCAGGATGCAGGCCAAGAGCCCTCACTGCAGAGAGACCTGGCAAGGGACGTGGCCACCCCAGGCAGCTTTCCACTCACTGGCCCCTGCTCAGCTATCCAGCCTACGGCCCAACCTCACAGACATGCTTTGTAGAAGCGTCTGTGTCCCTTCAGCCTAAACGCCCATCCCTGTCTCAACCTAAACTTTGAGTTTGTTCTTCAGCAGGTTTTATGCTTGGTAGAGAGAAGCTGCTGGAACTACCAGATCCCGTGCTGTCTGGCACACAACCACACCAATGAGTATGTGGGGGTCCACTCTTGTAGGCCCAAGCCCCTTGCTGCCTCCCTGTCCTCAGGGACCAGTCCACCCTGTAGCACACCTGAGCTCCTGCTGGGCAGCTGTGGAGTCCAGGGTGTCCTCCAGCTCTGTTTTCAGAGCCTCCAGCTCCTCCCCAAGGTCCCGTTTCTGCTTCTCAGCTTTATTCCTGGCAGCACGCTCAGACTCTAGGTCTTCCTGGAGTTCAGAGATCTGGGACTCCAGCTCCCGAATCTTCTTTAGGGCCATGTTCTTCTGGGCAGCTTCTTCTTCCACTCTGCCAAAGAGATGAATAACATTGGAGTGAGGCCTTTTTTTTTTTTTGAGACAGAGCCTCAAGCTGTCCCCCTGGGTAGAGTGCTGTGGCCTCACAGCTCACAGCAACCTCCAACTCCTGGGCTCAAGCGAGTCTCCTGCCTCAGCCTCCCAAGTAGCAAGTAGCTGGGACCACA
>CAUYTI010123025.1:0-16269 GCA_963575145.1 Galago senegalensis | reverse complement strand
AAATGGCCGGGCGTTGTGGCGGGCACCTGTGGTCCCAGCTACTTGGGAGGCGGAGGCAAGAGACTCGTTTGAGCCCAGGAGTTGGAGGTTGCTGTGAGCAGTGAAGCCACAGCACTCTACCCAGGGGGACAGCTTGAGGCTATGTCTCAAAAAAAAAAAAAAAAGAACCCAATAATGGAGTTTAGTAGTTGATAGAAAATGTGGAAGGTATAATTAGATATTTTGAAAATGGGTAAAAAAATATGCAAACTGTATACTAGAGGTAATAATATAAAAATGTAAAGGGGTATGAGTTATGTGGGGCAGGAAAATGATCTAATGTAGGTACAGAGTCTAAGGAGGATTGTAGAGAGAAAATATTTCAAGGGCTAATAGAAGACTGTTTCAAAACTGATGTAACAGATTGACTCACAGAATCAAAAGGCTCTAAAACCTTATACTCGTGCACACATACACAATCCAGGACATCTCATAGGAAAACTGCTGGAATAAAGTCAAAGAGAAAAATTTATCATCACCCACAGAGTGTTGGGAGGAGACAATAAACTTTAAAGGTACAATATTGAGAATGACTCATGGCTTCTTCACTCACAAACACACACACACTCACTCTTACACACACAATGTAAAACCCAAAGAAAATAGGAGGACATCTTTAAAATTTCTGTAAAAAGCATCAGTTCACATTTACATATGCAGTAAATATATTCTTCAAATGAGAAATCTAAAAAAAAATGTATATTTTCCAATAGATAATTCAGTGGCATCAAATCTGAACTAAAATAGACTCTAGCCAGAGATTGTCAAAGTAAAGTAAAATAAATCTTAGTAGAAACAAGGAGGACGAGGGAGGACTGAATAATAATAAAAATAGTGCATATATGACTACATGTAAATTGATATAAATTGTGCAAAAATATTAGTGATTCTGTTATAACATTTGAGTATACCTAGAAATAAAATTCATAGGAGAGAGATTAATGGAATGACATTGAGCACATTTCCAGCATTACAAGAAAGTGCTTAAAGTAATTGTTAATATTTGATGAAAATAGGTAAAGTATTCCTGTTATAATAGGTGAAGTACTAACTGAAAGGAAAATAAAAGAAAATAAAAATATAAAATTATTACTTGGAGTATGGATAACTGTAAAAAATTCAAAATAAGACAAGGAAAGAAATAAAAAAAGGCAAATAAATCAAGTGAGACAAGCACCAAACAAACATTTAAATGACAACTAATAGCAATTGCATTATATTTTAATGGCAAAAATATTCCAAGTTAAGAAACCAATGTTATAATACCAGGGTAAGGGACAAAGAACCCAAATTCATGTAGTTTACAAAATTAGTATTTTAAATGTAAGAAAGTGACAATACGAAAATATTTCTTAGATACAGTTCAAAACCACTAATTATAAAGAAATAATAGATACATTTTGTTATATTAAAAGAATGAACTTTTGTTCAAGCTAAAATAGAAACAGGAAGCAGAAAAGAAAAGCTACCAGTAGGAAAGTGTTAATTAAAATCGAACAAATGACTTGGTGTGCGAAGCATATAGAGACCTCCTTCTAACTGAAAAGTCAGCAAACTTTAACTCAAGGGACAGATACTTAAAAGGTAAAAATAGGGACTCTATAAAAAGGAAACATAAGTGACTACTAAACATACATGCTGATCTTTACAAGTTGTCGTGAGAAGGCAAAGACCTGTAGGAACCTTGTGAGCAGAATGCTTAGCAAAGTAAGCCAGGTAACAAATTCCCATGTTAAAGGGCACCAAGCGTCATCAGGAGGAATGGCCTCTGGAAATGTATTGCACAGCATGAGGACCATACTTAATAAAGTGTAGTTCACCTGAAAATTGCTGAGAGACTATATTTTCAATGGTCTTATCACAAAAACGTTAAGTGTGTGGGCCACTATGAAAGTTTGGAGACAGACTGTTTTAATGGTCCATTATTCCACTTCCAAGAAACAAAATCGACAACATCCTTTGTGATTTACCTGTGCAAGTTTCAACTTGCTTGGCTTATCATTGCTTCTGGGAGGGCTTCATTTGTTTCTGTCTGTAAGGATTTCATGTTTCTTGATTTTTGTGTATGTCAAAACTTTGGTAATGGTCCTGTATGTGAGGTGATGGGTGGTTAATCACCTTGATTTAATCATTCTAGCCTCTGACCTCTCCTCCTCATTTTTTGGTTCTAATGACCTCCCTAAAATAAAAACATGATGGAGGTGGAAAGGTTATTTTCGAGAGGCAGACACTGAAACTATCTTCAGTGAAGTATGGGTAACAAAATATAATCATGATATATGTATGTATACACACATACACATACTATATATGTATAAACATATATACACAAATACATTTATTTTTTTGTCCCTCAACAGAAACAAAAAAGGGCATTGTAAATAAGAAGATAAGAGCATGATCAGAAATTATTAAAGTATCTTGGAAAAAGGTACTGCTGAATTTGAAAAATTCAGACTGGGACACATCTACTCTCTAACTGACGTATCTAAACATAAGGGGATGATGGGACTTTTGGGTAGCAGGGGCTAAATGAAGGAACTTAATTGCCAAAGAAAAGGTGAGGTGGACATGATTTCATATTGAGCAGCAGAGCCAATGTAGTACTCAGAACAGTCTGACTGAATTTTTATTTCTGCTGAATTTGAAAAACTAGCATAATTCAGGAATGAAACTGTTGACACTAATAAAAACCATTTTGTGATAACAGAGAATGTCTATCATGTACCAGAAGAACTGGTAATATTGACATATGTACATGTTCATGCAGACACACATAGAAGCTAATATAAAATCCTAATGATGATATTCACAAATCTCCAAATTCTGCTTACCACCAGTTTCTCCTTAATATTTCTAGTTTCATTGGTAAATTGGTCCCTATTTTGCTTTTGGTTATCTTGAGTAGTGTTTTTATCATTTTATATGAAAAATTTTCATATTTACAAATATTGTCCATGCTATATCAAAACTTTAGACATTAAAGGAGGCATTCAAAAGAAGTGACAAATAACAAAAAAAGACAATGAAGAGCATAGAAATCAAATGGTCTGAACAACAGGGTCAAGTCAAAATGCTAAGGGGGAAATGTCAGTTATATGAGGGAAGAACCTCAAGATGTCAAGACAAAGAATCAATGAGAAAGAAATCAATTGGGATGATGGTGTCCATCTGAAGAAAGACCCACAAGAACAAGAAACTGGACCTTTCTCTGGTCCAGTCTCATTTGAGATCACACCTCCATTCAACATCTTGTTTAAAGCTTGCAGAGGACCCAGCTGAGCCACTCTCAGACTCTTGACCCCCAGAAAATGGAAGATAATAAATGGTAGCTGTTTTGATCTGCTAAAATTTTAGTAATATTATTACATAAAAATAGAGAACAAAAAGATTTGGTATAAAATAGAGCATGAGCATACTATTCTAAGGCTTAGAGAGTTTGGCATGTTTACCCACCTTATAAGGGCAACATTGCCCATTACATTTGTTTTGGGAGTCCCAGAGTTCTCAAAGGACTCTATGGTACATCTTCTGTATAGGTCTGAAATTATAAGGGACACATCTACTCTCTAAGTGACATATCTAAACATAAGGGGATGATGGGGCTTTGGGGTAGCAGGAGCTAAATGAAGGAACTTAATTGCCAAAGAAAAGGCAAGGTGGATATGATTTCACATTGAGCAGCAGAGCCAATGTACTACTCAGAACAGTCTGACTCACAGAGACCTGAGGCACTGCCTGGTTGATCATGATGTCTCTAGTTGCAAAATAAATGACAAACCAATGAATTCCTGCTTTCTTGGTATAAGCAGAAAATTTTCAGGTTCAGTGAATGGAGTTTGACTTGAATTCCTGAAACAGTGAGTTACAGTCCCTTAACAAATCTCCAGGCCTAAGTCAGCAGCCAGCTTACCTACCCAGAACCTGTTGAATAAAATATAAGCTTGGTTCCCTTGAGAAAAGACCCTGCTTTACTGGCAAAATTTATACTTCTAATTTTTATCATAGCTTTACTTAGAGGCACCTTTGGACATTTATCAGGAAAAAATGTGCATTAGATTTTGGACTCTACTGGACTCTGGCTCCTAATTGACACAAATTCTTGGAAACCCACATGTCTGTGGTCCAACATTTAGAGTAGGAACTTGTGGAGGTCAGGAAATCAATATGGGTTTTTAGCTCTCTTTTATCTCACAGTGGGCACAATGAGTCGCCAAACCTACATTCTGCTTCCTTTTCCTGTTCTGAAATACTTAAGAGAATTACTATGTATGTGTAATAGTTAGCAGTTGGTCAGTAGCACTATTATCACAAATTTAGTTGCTTAAAATTATTTTGTAGTTTATTAGCTCAGATTCTGTTTGTCCAGAGTCTAGGCATGGCTTCGCTGCAGAGGGGGATGGGAAACACGATATCCTCCAGGGCTCAGAGCTCTTCAGGAGCTCTACAGGAGAAGGATCTTTCCCAAGCTCACATTTTGGTTGGCAGCATTTAGTTCCTGCAAGTGTCCAGATTGTGGGCCTCCCATGATGTTGGCTATTAACTGGAACTGCCCACATTTACTTGCCACTTGGCTATCTCTAAGGATTAAGAATTAAGAAGAATAAAACATTATGATTTTGAATCCCTGTCATCAAGAGCTTGGACCCACCCCTTCTGATTTTCAAAAGGGCTGAAATTCTTGTTAACTAAGTCCAAATATGGTCCTTTTTATAGATGAATGATCAGTAGGAATTGTATAAAAGAGATGGAGAATATTCTATGCAGTTTGGAGTAGTTTGGCAAAACTACATGTGTTAAATAATATCACAGGTTTATACAGGAACAAATCAGTGTGAAGCACAGATCCCTCACTTCTAATTGGACAAAACCAAGATTGATTACATATGTTGATGATTGTATCTAGAAGACCTTTTACACTAAGATAAATGGTTTGTAAGTTTTATCCCACAGGCATTGTGATGTCAGTGTTTTCTTGGGGAGAATGATTTGAAACAATGAATAAGACATGATAAAAGGCTCATCATCAGTTATCATCAGAAAAATGCAAATTCAAACTACTCTGAGATATTACTTAATCCCAGTGAAAATAGCCTACATCATAAAATTCCAAGTCTGCCGATGCTGGCATGGATGTGGAAAGAAGGAAACACTTTTGCACTGCTGGTGGGACTGCAAACTAACACAGCCTTTATGGAAAGAAATATGGAAAATTCTCAAAGAAATAAAAGTGGGCTTTCCATTTGATTCCACAATCCCACTACAAGGCATCTACCCAGAGGAAAAAAATCTTTTTACAACTAGCACATTTACACTAGAATGATTTTTGGGCTCAATTCACAATTGCCAAGATATGGAAGCAACCTAAATGTCCATCAACCCATGAATGAATTAACAAACTGTGATTCACAGTTTGGAAATAACCAATTGTATAAAGGTGTCCCTAGCATACCTGCTCAAAAATTATTCCATTGTCCTATTATATTTACAACTGTGATGTTAATTCATTCATGATTTGATGGGCATTTAAGCCCAAGTATAGTCCACTCAGGGGGAGGGAAGAAAAAGGAAGGGAGCAAGGGAAGAAAAGATGGTTATGGTCAAGTTCTCACCTAATGTCCACAATGTAAGGGTACTCAGCACACCCCTGAGTGAAAGGCTCAAATACAAATATAGTAAAATTACTATTATATTATTTATATACATATACATATAAACATACACATATACACACACTCAAATTTTGAAGCAGAAGTGGATGTGATTATTTTTTGTTGTTTTCAATGTGTTAATATGTCTCCCTGAAATACCACTTCAATAAAAATAGATTAAAAGTACATGGAGTTCTATTTGTGACTAGGTTTGTAATTCTACTTATTGATACTGTATGTCATTGAAAATGAGATAGCTGACTCCATTAACCTCAATGACTATCAAGTATATAATTTAATGGAAAATAGCTTTTATCAATTTATTATGAAAAATATATTGAGAAGCTGTGGAACAATAGTGGATTAAGTAGATTGAGATGCACATTATTTGGCATGACTTCAAACAATTATACCTAACGTGACTGCCAACTGATGTCAATATGGCTGAATTTAACAATTAAAAATGGGTTTCTTTGCCTAGACTATGTTTATCTGATACTTAATGTATCAATAAAATAGATCACACATCCTTCTTCAAAGTTAAATACTTGTCAAAGTGGAGATGTTTTAAGATTTTGTCACTTTCATGTGTCTTTATCAACTATGATCAACTATGCCATCATCTTGCTTTTCACCATGAAAGAGCCTAGGAGAGGAATTAACTTTTTTTTTGTCACCTCTGAGGTAGCAATATAGAAAAATGGAGTAAAAGGTAACCTATGGAACATAGCATGTCTAAGAAGCAATAAAGATGAATTAAATCTTAGAAATAGTTTTCTGATTCTGAATGTTGGTGGCACATGATGATTTCCTCATAAAAAGTTTAAAAGGGTTAAGAATTGTGAAAAATTGTTTTTCATCTAATATAATAATCGTAGAGGAACATTTTAGTTGTATTGTCTAAACTGTGAAAATTAAAAGAATGAAGGAAAACAACAAAATCTTTTATAAAATGCTTAATATATTTTTAAAACACACATCAACATTGTCATTTTCATTAGACTTTGAGATTCAAGCTAAAGCCTTTTGTTCCAAGTAAGTGAGTTTTCTCCATTTGCATTAGGCTCCAGTTATTTTGCCATCATGGTCCTTAACTTTCTTTCTCTATATAGCCCAGAAGATGTCATATTCATAAGTTTTGCATCTGCAGCAAGAGCTTTGCATTTATTGGCCATATATAAATTATCAGAGAGTATTTGATTTTCTTACTTTTTAAAAACATTAATCATCTCTTCTATATTACAAGCCAGTTCAGAGATAGAGGAGTAAAACTTATCTTTGTATCAGCAGTTTATGCAGTAACCCAATGATAATTTTATAAATAAGCAGAAAATTTGAATAAATTGAGTTAAAAAATTTTATTTCCAGGGTTCAAAACCATAAATTAAGAGTACTAATTTCCACCTGTACTTCTTGTGTGGAATACTCAATAAGATGATATAATATTCAATAGTACAATTGTGTTATTACATAATAATATTATTCAAACATAAATAATTGATTTAGTTTCATAATAAAGCCACCATTTTAAAGGAAAATATGCTATTGTACAAAGAATGATATGTGTGTATGTATGTGTGTGTGTGTTGGGCAATAAGAAAAAGAGGGATATTTGAAGTTATAGTTATTAGTCAGCGAAGAACTGCTAGATCAGCTTTCCACACTTTGACAGGTTCATCTAGGTAAAGCAACAGCAAGACCAAATGCGTCTAGACAGATTATTATTCATATAACAGCAAGATACATGCACTCCATTTTTATATAAGTTCTCTTTTTCTCTCCAAGTTCCATGAAGGCAATACCGAGTGATCCTATATGACGTCTGTGCACAGAGAGGTCTGTGTCACAGCTGAGGAACTCTGAGCTTAGGAAATATTCAATTGTATCAAGGAGCCCCTACCATACCTGCTCAGAACTTATTCCATTGTCCCATTATCTTCACCACATTATTCAAGAAACAAAGTTTCCCTCTGATCGGGAGCGAGACACTATGTCTAGCTATTGAGGCTATGTGCTATGAAAAGAATGATTTGCTATGAAAAGAATGTTCAGTTTGAAAAGAAAATCTGGCAAAAAAGTTCTAAGAATTGTAGAAACACCAGAGGGAGTTGGCTCACAACAGTATCAAGTACAGACTCAAACCAGCAGGACTAATATATTTACTTATCTCGCAATAATAGATGTTTTGCTTGATCTAAAACAGTAGAAAATGACAATAATTGCAGTTCTTGGCAATATTCCAACATGTTCACACAAAACCTGAAGGCTGTCTTCTATATTTGACATTTATAAGATAAAAACTAAAATAAAAGAGCATTGGCAAAGAACTAATGCAATACCCTGGCTTAGAATATATATATTTTAGCAGTTTTTGGCCAGGGCTGGGTTTGAACCCTCCACCCCTGGTATATGGGGCCAGCGCCCTACACCTTGAGCCACAGGTGCCTCCAAAGAGTATACATGTTTTAACTAATAAAAACTTTATTTATAGAGCAGTGGTAGGTTCACTGAAAAATGTGTGGAAAGCAGAAAGAACGCCCCTGTATCCCTAACTCCACACACCCACAACTTTCCTCACTACAGTAGTATGTTTGTTACAATTAATAAAACTAACTACACTGATGCATCATTAACCACAGTTTACAATAAAGTTCCTTCTCAGTGTTGTATAACCTGTCTGTTTTGACAAATGTGTAATGACAGGCACCAACCACTATTGTATTTTTTGTTTTTTTGAGAAAGAGTCTCACTATGTCACCCCCAGTAGAGTACTGTAGCATCACAGCTCACAGAAACCTCTAACTCTTGGGCTTAAGCGATTTTCTTGCTTCGGCCTCCTAAGTAGACCTGCCACAACACCTGTCTATGCCACTATCATATTATAAGAGAATTTCACTCCCACAATAATGCTGAGTGCTCCAACCGATCCCTAGTGTACACTGATGTTTTGGTTATCCTCATAGTTTTGTCTTTTCTAGAATGTCACTTTGTTGAAATTGTACAGTATGGAGCTTTTTCAGTTTGGTGTCATTTACTTTCCTCTACTTCTTTTCATGGCTTGATAGCTTACTTTTTTTTTTTTTTTGCCAGGGCCAGATTTGAACCCACTGCCTCCAGTATATGGGGCCAGCGCCCTACTCCTTTGAGCCACAGGCACCGCCCCATAGCTCACTTCTTTTTAGCACTGAATAGTTTCCCACTGTCCATATGTTACATTGTTTACTTATTCAGTTGCCTACCAAATAAAATTTTGGTTGTTTCCAAGTTATGGCAATTATGAATAATTCAGATATTGAAACATCTACATGTAAGTACTTGTGGGAATGTGAATTTTATGGAGAAGCATGATTGCTGGATCATATGGTGAAAGTATGTTTACTTTTGCAAGAAACTGCCGAACCGTTCTCCCTAGTGAATGTGCTGTATTGTATTCCCACCAGCAGCTAATGAGAGTTCCTGTTGCTCCACATCCTCACCAGCATTTGCTGAAGTCATTCTTCTGGAATTCCGTCATTTTAATAGATGTTCAGGGATGACTCATTACAGGGCTGGTTTATTGCTGTTTTAATTTGTATCACCCTCATGACATATGACTATTTTCATATGCTTGCTTGCCATCTGTATCTTCTTAAATGTGGTATAAATATTTTGTTTTTACTTATTTTAATTATAGTAGGACCTCCATAATTGACCACCTTGCACGGTGACCAACTCCTTAAGATGACCTGATTTTGATAGACCAGGCATACACCACATGTTTGTATCAGTACAGTAGGTTTAATTCCTTATGTTGACCACCTCTGCATGTTGACTAGTTTGTTATCGTCCCTTGATCTATCAACTTAAAGAGGTTATACTATATGATGGGTATGTAATAGTTTATGTGTTTTTAGGATACATGTGATGTTTTCCAATATAAGAATACAGTATGAATTTGTCAAATGAGGGCAATTGGATTATCCATTACCTCTGGCATTTATTATTGCTTTTTGTTGGGAGCATTCTAATTCCACTATTTTACTTATTTTAAAGTATACCTAACTTACTGAAGTATAGCTACTTTGTTGTATTATCACATATTGTTTATTCTATCTTTTTGCACACATTCACCATCCCCACTTTATTCTTCACTCCAGCCTCTAGTAACCATCATTCTACTCTCTGTCTCCATGAGATCAGTTGTTTTAATATTTATCCTCCACAGATCCTCCACAGAGACATTCAGGATTTGTCTCTTTGTGCTTGGCTTTATTTAACATAATGTTCTCCCGTTTCACCCATGTTGTTGCAAGTAGCAGGATTTCATTCTTTATATGGCCGAATAATATTCTGAATGTATTTTATATCTTATTTGCAATTAAAACCAAATGAACTCATTAGAAATGATTGTAAGTCAACTACAAAACTGTTCAAATGCAATTCTGTCAATAGCTTATTACTAAAACATACGTATATCCAAACTTAATCATTGTTAAACGTTCACATTTTTGTTAAATTTTACTTATTTTCAATAATCAAAAACATTTGAAGATTCTCCATACTTCTTTCCATTGAAGCCGCATTAGTTTGAAATCCCACTCATGGTATTGCCTTCTCTCCACATCCATACCAATATTTGCAAATTTTGGATTTTGTGATATGGGCTATTCTCACTGGTGTTAGGGGATATCTCTAAGTAGCACTAACATAAGAACAAAACAAATTAATCAAACAGAAAAATTCGACTTAGGAAAACACAAATGTATCTACTATTGTTATGGAGTGTCAGATTTAAAAATAAGTTGTGGGTTGGAGTAGATGTACAGATGAATTGCCCCCAGATAATATACAGAATTGTTAGAAAATATTATATTTTTTCCAGTAAGATGCACATCAAATTCAGTAAGACTATTTATTAAAACTTGAAGAATCAAATCTTCCACCCTTAAACGTGAAGGGCCTATAATGTTAATGGTATCTTTACTAGAGGTGATAAAATACATGGATAAGCATCCACCTAGGTAATCAAATGTCTAATACAGTTTTGGGTTGTATTTTCATACCAGATAACAGGGAGTACTGGTGTACTTCAATTTCAAAAATAAATCGTATGACTTAAAATGAACAGGTTTTTCAGTTTTCATTTCGGAGAGATCAAGGAACTCCAGGTCATAGACCACAGGGTAAGAACATTTTAATTTTATTAACATCCACATTTATGCTTATGTTTTTAAATTTTTGTTGTTATGCCATACCCAACTTTATACTAAAGGCTATTTTATAATTGTACACAGAAATGAAATAGACTAATTGGAAATCGTACTGAATGAAGAAGAGGGTTTTGGGAAGCTCAATAAACGAATATGTGTGTGTATTCCTACAGACTGTGAAGTGTTCCTTTAAAATCTATTACGAATCCATTACCAATAATATGAATATTATGTTTTATTTTCAAATATCCCTTTAATTATGAAAACTATGGACAATAAAAGTCAATTTACAAAAATTGCTTTTTCATGGTAGAGTTTGGGCCTATATATTTACCACCAAAATATTATTCCAGAAAAATTGCAGGGAGCAACAGATATTCACATGTTGCTTGCTGCAACTTCAAAAACATTTTTCTTGTCTGTTTTCAACCAAAACAAGTTCCAGAAAGGATGCCTCCTAATAATGGGCACCTCTAAATCCTACATCTTTGCTCCTTGGAATGCCATTTGCCATAGGAGACACTCCAAGAGGGATGCTACCTGACAAGTGCAAACATTGTCACCTAGTTGTACCCACCCTCACAGTAACTTGAAATATAAACAAAACAAAAACAAATTCAATGCTCATTAGCATTACAATACTCATAAAGACCATACATATTTTGGATTTTTTGTTTGTTTGTGTTTGGAGACAGTCTCATCCCCTCTGTTTCCCTGCCTAGAGTGCCATGGCATCATCATAGCTCACAGCAACCAGCAACCTTCAACTCCTGGGCTCAAGCGATCCTCTTGCTTCAGTTTTTCTTTTTCAGATTGGTCTTGAATGCCTGAGCTCAAGCAATCCCCTCACCTCAGCCTCCCAGAATACTAGGATTACCAGCCTGAGCCACAGCGCTGGGCCAGTGCTACAGATATTTTGAATTAGAGTGAGAAGAGCTTTGAAAGGTTTATTGCAGAAAGTAAAAGATGAAAAACAAAAGCAAAGGCAATTATTTCAAGCAGCAATAAGACCTAAAAATAATGTCCATGAAGCAACATATAAAGCAGTTTATAAGCTTGGAGAAAAGGTGAGCTATTTAGTGATATAGAAATTGCAAAATAATTTACTATTGTGTTATGGATGCTTAGATACTGATAACATTTCAAAGTACAAGTAACTGCTCTTTCCAGGAGAAGTATAACTGATCAGCAGCATGAATTAGCCTTCAGCTTAACAGAACAACTTCATGCAATCCATCAAAGGAAAATATATATTATGCAATAGATTCGGAGGAACCAACTGATAGTCCTGACTTCATGTAGGTTTTATATTTCATTCAAGACATAACAGAAGATTTTCTGCGCCGTGAAGAGTTATTTGCTTTCCACACTCTTGCAAACAGAACATAAAGAACAGATATTGTCAACAACATTCAAGATAAATGTTGCAAAGTTGGACTGAATTTGGTTAATTTAGTGACTATACAGATGATGTACCTTCCATGGCAGGAAATCATGAAGGGTTTATTGCAGAGATTAAAAAGCATTAAAATATTCAGATACTCTCATTTCTTCTCATTGTATCCTGTATCAGAAGAATTTCACTGTTAAAGCTACTATTTTAAGAGGCATTTCACAAGCAAGTATAAATATGTTAACTATATTTATGCAAATACTAAAACACATGGTCAGTTTCCTAACATTCTATAGTTGGACAAGAGGAATTCAGTGTGGATTTTCTCTATCATTCTGAAGTGCCTCAGCTATGGCAGAAAGAGGTGTAAGCCACAATTTTACCTCTGTGGGAACAGACAATTATATTTCATAAGGAACAGAATCAGTAATATGAATTATTGAAAAAAGATTTCTGTTGGAATACAGCATTTATGTAGGATACTATGTCAAACCAAAAGACCTGAATATTTCTTTGCAAAGTGAACTTAAACTTATACCTTCTTTTTCAAACACTTCTTCTTCAAAGGGAAATTTTGATAGAACATTTTCCCTAGCTGGGAAAGTTAAATCCTGATCATGATGATATAAATGAATCATTTAAAGATCATGGAGATGTTTTAGAGCTATTAAATGGGTAATATAATGAAAGGTTCACTACCTTTGAGAATCATGACTTGACACACAAATTAGCATCTCAGCCTCACCTAGGTGATATCATTAATGCACCCAAAAGACTATAGATGTAATTGACTGAGCTCCCAATAGATGAAATTTTAAAGTAAGGATGCAAAGAAAGACCCAATTGAAATATACAAAAATGTGGTAGAATGCCCACACCCTTCACAACATGTCTGAAAAATGCTTTCTTGCTTTCTAATCACTTAGTGTTGCAAATATATATTCTCCTACCTAACCCCAAACAAGGCACCCTTAAGGTCACTAGTGACGGATATACATCTGGAGGATTGACTGGAATTGCAGGCCTCCATGATGCAACAAAATATTTGAATGTTTTCCAACCCAAACCATATACAGTGAAGTCATTAAAAGGTTATTAAACTTTAAAATTAAATAGTATTCATTTTTTGAAATTAATTACATAGTAGTTATATTTTTTACAAAATAATATATGCATTTTTAATTATATCTAATTGAAATTTCTTAAATGAAGACTATATTACTGCAACTAAACTAATGTGATCTTCCCACGTGAAAATTCTCACCATCCCTAGTTTCTGCCATAAAGCTAGATGTGTAGAGGCTATCCCATGTAGATTTGTGTCAGTACACTCTGTGATGTTGGCAAAATAACAAAATAGTCTAACATTACAGGTAGGTATAACTGTCATTAATGATGCTTAATGTATTTAATCCCTTAATCCTCACTTATAGTTGTATAGCTATAACAATTTTATACCCTTCCATTATAATGCATGAAATGTTTAGGACTGTTATACTTCCTAGTATGCAGTACAAAAAGCATGCATGTTTTGTTTACTACAACTGTACTGTTCACTGGTTCCCAAGGTATATTGTAAATTTTCACTTTTATGTCTTGCTCCTTCTTCTTCAAGCATAAATTCCACAGGAATAAATTATATCAAAAAAGTTAGTTCACACTAAGCACCTGGCATTATGTTAGAAACTAGTAATTTCGTATGCAGGAGTGACTTTTTAGAGATCATTTTGTGTTATTCTCAATATAAGCTTAGAAAAAGGAATATTGTGAATCATGAGAAGATTAAAAAATCATCTATTTGAAATACATAATTTTTGACAAAAGAAAATATACTTTGCTCTCCTTCGTAAGTAATTCCTTCTTTTGTTTTAGAATTAGTATGCATTACTTCATTAAGCAAGATATTCATTGAATATTAATGAATAGTTACTATGTGTTATACATAAATATTAGTCAAATTATTTAAAAAATGGGTGATTACTTGAAAATGGAGTTATTTATTATAATGTAAGAAACGTTATTTTGTAAGAGACCATAAAAAAGAAACCTGACCCAAACTTGGAGAGGAATTGGTACATATTACTGGCGTTGAACTAGAAACCTTAAGATGTATACTGGAGAGTGAGTAGTGGTTCTCCATGTAAAAAGGGCATGAGTGAGAAGGTTAGACAGATGGGATACCATCTACTGTTATGAAGCAAATACATTAGAGTAAATGAAAGTTGACTAGAATCTCAGGGTCACAAACATCAAAGGGTGAAATAGAGTAAGAAGTATCCACAGGAAGGAGCTGAAACACTTAATGCAGGAGTTTAAGACATAAGATATTGATGTTTTTATCTTTACCTTATGCACAAAGGCCAGCCACTGAATTTTTTTAAGGAGGGAATATAAACAGATTTGTGTTTTGAAATTATCTCTATGGCTTCACTGAAAAGAAATATCCAGAATTAGCCACATGCCTGGATGAAAACCAATTAGTCTCTGGCTCTAGTTCAGATGAGACATAATGGTGTCTTGGCTTACTATAGTGGACACAGAAAAAGTTGAAGAAAAAGCCATAGAAGAGAAGTTAATAAAATTGAAAGGTATTTAAAAGTGAGGGTTGACTAGACTTGTTAATAATAATGAATATAGAGAGAGCTGAAAAAAAAGAAAAAAAACATGGAAAGTAGTTTTGGGGTTTGGGTTTAAAGTTCACTGAGAAACAAAATACTAAACAAATGAGTAATATATCGGGTTGGCAGGATCATGTGTTTAATCTGTTATATGGTAAGTTTCAGGCATATCTGAAGAATATTATTTGATTTATCAAGCAGACAACTGGATATATACTCAAAGGAGAGGTTTGAGGCATCCAATTACATTTTGAATTTATTAATGTAACTGACAGCACAAATATAAATAATATCAATTAAAAACACAGAAAAGAAAGGACATCAGAACATTGAGGAAATTCCACATTCCACGGTTGGAATGAGAAGTATGTAGTAAAATGAAAGGAAAAGAGCTCACCAAGAAAAATAAGAAGAGGAAATACAATATAATTCAATGATAAAAATTTATTATGCTATAAAAATAAGAAAGAAAGAAGGGGGATATGCTTGTCTATTGGATTTAGTGATATGAAAGTCTTAGTGATCTCATTGCTTTGCAGTGCAATGTTATGATGAGTGAGTATAAAGTGAGCAAATGGATCTGGAGATTTAAAAAGCACTTTTAGAAAATTTGATATATAAAGATTAGGGTACAAATTCATAAGGGTAGAAATATGATTTGAAGTAAAAGAATTTTAGAGGTTTTATCACATAACAATGTGGGAGGTAGATAGGTTGACTTCTCACCTAGGTGCCTCACTTCAGTCCAGGGGTATCCAGGGGAAAGCAAGCAGATACACAATCCTTTGGGGCCCATCTAGACCACTGAAGATGAAAAGAGCCTGGAAGTGCCTTCTGGGACAATTATCCCTATACTGAGAGTCAACAGGTGGGTCTGAGCCCTTTAACAAAGCTGAATCTTTTCTTTCTTTCTTTCTTTCTTTTTTCATTTTTTTTTTGAATCATAAACACATAAATCATGTATACATCATTGCATTTATGAGGTACAATGGGCTGAATCGTTTGAACTCCTGATCTGCAGCTGTGTTAGGGAACTTGCCTTGATTCCCCTGTGGGGATGAAACTGGCTTCCAGTTTGTTAGCAACTCTACTCTATTTTCCAATTTACTCAGCCTTTCTATCTATCCAATCTTCCTGGGGACTTGAGGTTCTTTTAACCCTACCTTTTGGCATTTTTGCTTTTTGCATATACACTTTATGCTGGAAATCAATAAAAGCCTTCTGAAGAAGCCAGAGGGTTGCTTCATTGTCCTAGGCTGCCACTAGGCAGGGGACTCTCAGACATTCTCAGACTCTGTGTCTTAAGCTTGTGTAGAGTATCAACATTTCCCCAGTGGTTTTCCCTCTTGGCTCTCAACCCAGGTCCAGGTCTGCAGGCC